>JBAMBQ010005020.1:0-37735 GCA_037044495.1 Stegana nigrithorax
TTGAGATAAGTAAACTTAAGGACAATACATGAATTACCAATTTTTCCAAAAACTCTTAAAATTTTATTCAAATGCACTTGCAAGATTTAATTACCAACAACCTCTGAATCGCGGCTATTTCGGGGCTATAATCGGGCGCACCCGACCTTATCCCAAATTCAATTAGTATTTTTTTTTTTTGCTTATTTTGTATTAATTATGTTACGATTTTTTTAATAAAATTCATTTTTCGGCCAATCGTTCCACTGGAAGCAATATGTTATAAGTAGTATATCGAAAAAACAAAGTAAACTCGTTATGCGTTAATTTTGTGGTTGTAGGTCTCACCGTTTCCGAGATCCGTGCGTTCATACAGACAGACAGACAGACAGACGGACATGGCTAAATCGACTCGTCTATCGATGTTGATCAAGAATATATATACTTTGTGGGGTCTGCCACGCCTCCTTCTGTCCGTGACATACATTTGCACAACTTCAATATACCCTTTACCATTTTTTGGTACAGGGTATACAAATTAGGCAAATCGGTTTACTATATCATATAGTTGCCATAGAAAGGATCGACCGAAAAACAACATTTACTGAAAAGAACTTTTTTGTTTATTAAGATACCGTTTCTAAATTTTAGATTCGATGATTTTAAATAATATCCAATCATATTCCCGAATATTATAAATATCGATTTACTATAACATTTAGCTGCCATATTAACAATTGGCCGAAAAATGGCTTTTACTAAAAAAAAATTGTTTTTTCTTGAGATATCCTTACATAATGAATACAAAATATTGAAGCTAGAAAAAAATATATTCAGTTTTGGATTGGGTACAGGGTTTTATATAGTCGGTTACGCCCGACTATAGCCCTGCATTTCTAGTTTTTATATTATGTTGAACTGAAATTTAAAGTTAAAAAAGTCACAATAAATGTTCTAATAAACCAATTTTTTTTTTTTCTAACTCAATAAAATAAGCGAAAAATGTTGAATATCTCTAAAAATAAATAAATAACGCAATAACTCACGCTGCTCTTCATTAAGCAGCAATACAACGAAAATAAGATAAAAAGCAACACGACAGCGGTCATGAAGCAGCCAGATGTACTACGCACTATGCGTATGGCAACAAGCTGAGACATGTGCGCAGGCGCATGCATGTCACCAAAAGGCAAGTGTACGCAACAAAACGGAAGTGAGTGGACGAATGAGTTGAGGTCCTAACGTGACTGCATGCTGATATAATGTCGTGTGTGTGCCTTGTGAATGCGCTGTGCGCGATATGCAACAAATTGCTAAACAAATCAAATTTATTGCATGAAATTTCACGCAGCCACAGCAGAGCTAGCCAGCATGTTTACGCCAGAAAGAGAACAAGAGAGCGTGACTGTGTGAGAAAATAAATCAGTAAGATAGAGCGAGCCAGGCAGTTTAAGTTTTTTTCGCATCTTGTTGCCGGCGGCTGCTGTCGTTATCAGCGCACGCTGCTGACTAAAATATACAACTTCATTTCGCTTGCAATTGTTTTAATTTTGTTTTCTTTTTGCGTTTCTTTTTTTCATGTTTTTTTTTTTTTGTTTTTACATATTTAACTACATTTAAACATGCAAACTAACATGCAAACCCATACAAACACACACACGCGGGCAAGCAGCTGCGCAGCAGTTTATAACAACGTGGCGCTAGCCTGCGGTGCAAGTCCGAGCTGTGAGTGTGTATGCTGGTGTGGGTGTGTAAGTGCTGTGTTTTATTTATGCCAGCCGCGGCTGCTGCTTGCATGTACTGTTGCAGTAGTTGTTGTTATTGTTATTATTTTCTCTACTTTCTCATGCCGACGTTGTTATTGTTTTTGTTGTTGTTGTGCCACAATTAGGAAGTTACTTTATTATTTTTATAGTGTAACAGCAAACACACACCCGCACAGACACTTGTTCAACAGCCGGAAGTAAAATGTACGCTATGCTGTTTGTTATTATTATTATTGTTGTTGCTATTGTTGTTGTTGTTGCAGTTGCTATTGTAACTATTGCTGGTGTTTGGCGCTCATGCAAATTGCATAAATAAAAACTTTCTCAGCAAAAATACAGAAAATGAAAAAAGCAAAAATCAAGCCAAGTAAAAACGTAAAACTTTGTTTGGTGTAGATTTCTTTTTTTACAGCATTTATTAGATTTTTTTTTTCTTTTGTTTCTTCCACTTGTGCCGCAGCAAAGTGTAAAAAACGGAAATGGAAGTTATAGTTATGCCACTTGTTTGAAATATGTAACTACATATTTGCAAGTAACTATAAAACTTGATTTAAAACTTTTCACTAAACCAACTAACTACTCAGACAACGTATGAACTACTGGCAGCATGACAGACACAACTTGTGTTAAACGACGCATGAAAATATGCAACAAATTTTTTCCTGCTTCTCTTTTTAGCTTATGTCAATTGCATTTGCAAGCAATGCGCGCTGTGCGGACTAATTGTAATTTGTTGTTACACAAAATACTGTCAGTAATGACTACAAAGCATACGTGGTTTTTTGTTTTTGTTTTGTTTTTAGCTAGCGGCAATACGTTTCACATAACACACAAACTGTGGTCGCACAGAGTTCATTAACGGTAAAGGCATTAAATTAAACAGACAAACGCCAAATGTTATCAGCAAGCAGAGCACAGCATAGCATCCGTAACAACAGCAACAACAACAAAAATAATAACAACAACATATTATTTATACAAATAAAAGCAAAACAAACACATGCCTGTAACTAAAACTGTTTGTGACGCATTTCCGTTGGGCATGAAATTGTTATCAACAATTAATTAAATAAGACTCGATCATTAGGCCACGATTTGTGGGGCGTTGCCATTTCTGTTTCCGCTCGAAACAAACCGCACATTAAGTGATATACGCACTCAGTAGTATACACGCACCCGAACGCCAGCACTCAACGCATTGGCAAGCTACCTACATACGCACTCACTCACTTCCCAATTTACTCGGCCACAACTCTCATTTACTCGCGCGCTCACTCTCCTAGCTAGCCGCAAGCTTACTCGCCCGCTCACTTACTCACTAACTCACTCTCTTGCTTATGCTCGCATGCACGCCCAAACATTCGCTCTTTTGCGGCTAGCCATAAACGCAGTGCAGTGTTATTAAGCATTATGAGCAACAATCAGTACGCCTACGTTGTTGTTGTTGTTATTGTTATTTTTGTTGTGCTAGTCAACGCTGTTTGTTATGTTTTGTGTTGTTGGCACTACGGCTGCTGTCGCTGCTACTTACAACAAGTAGTTGTTCTTGCTATTATCTACTCTGCCATGTCTGCTGCTATTGTTGATGTTGTTGTTGTACATAGTTGTTGTCATTACTGTTGATATTGCAGTTGTTGCCGCCTGTGATTTGTTGTCGTCATTACTGTTGTCGCTCTTAGCAAAATGTACATAAATCGTGAGCCTACATTAGGTTCGCATTGCGTTTGTGATAAATCTGTAATGAACGGCACTTTGTGTGTGCGTATGTGTGTGTGTGTGTGTGTGTGTGTGTGTGTATGCACTCATATGAGTATGAGCGTGTTTAGACACATACATGCATACATTAATGTGTGTTTGCGCTTTAGTGTGTAGCTACATGTGTGTAAGTGCGCTTACGTTGTCTACCTAACATCCTGCATGGTTTACAGCATTTATACGCTTTATGATTGCCTACTTGCACTTCAATATTAACGATGGCATGACACTTCAATAGTTTCTATATTACGCAACTGATATGCTCCGGCGCATACTGCAGTCCATGCAGGGCATACTAACTACATTTGACAAAACAGTAAGCAAGCAACAGGCAGGCAAGCATTTGGCTTTTTAAAGTCACTTCATGTGCACTGACTTGCTGTAGCAATAAAGCAACAAAAGCAAACACAAAACAGTTAAACTTGCTAAGCACAAAAAGTAGAGAAAATGAAAATGTTTTTTTGACAATACTTAAAGTCCATTTTCTAGAATAGTGTCATTTTTTTCACAATGTTTCTTGCATAGGCTCAATTTTTGGTACATTGAACTGCTGCTGCAAAAGCCATAAATTTTATTCTAAGTCCCACTTAATTGTCTAGCAACACAGTTGCTGCGACTTCCTCTTAGCATTGGGTCATTGACCTTAGCGCAGTTGGTGTCGTCTATGCCTGGCTACACACATAATTGCACTAATTGCTGTCAGCTCACATTGTCGCACACATCGGATGTCAGCAGCTATCTGCAGACAAGCACGAGTATGTCCACTTAATCATGCTTTGCACAAAAAACAACAGAAAAATTTGTCGTATTTCACACAAGGTTTAATTTGTCTGCCAGCAAACAAGGAAAAAAAATACAGCAACGCTGTTGCGAACCAAAGGCACACCACAGGCAGCAATTAAAACGTTTGTGCTGCGTTTTAATGAATGGAACAATTTTTATTGAACGAATAACGACAACAATAACAACAACAATTACTACAACAACAAAAATAACAACAATGACAGCACCACTGACAAAAAGGAATACGCAATTAACGTTAACAATAAAAAATAAGCAGACATGCAGGATACGCGTATTGCATATGCGTATTATGAAAACGTATCCTTTGCGGCCAAAACTGTTAAGTTTCATTAAAAAGGCACGTTGTCATGTTGCTGCTGCTGGTAAAACTTTTTCATTGCGCATATCGCTGCTGGCTGCGGGCGGCTGTTGCCTGCACTTCAGTTTTGTAATTGCGTATCAATTAATTATGCTTAATCTTTTATATAAAAAAAAAAAGGTAAAATAAAATAAACTAAAGTTTATTTTTTTAAACGTGTACGTGGACATGGCATTTAATTAAATGCATTTATATGTTCAAATGATAACAAACTTACAGCGTTAAATAAATACGCTGTTGTTGTTGTTGTTTGTTTTATTTTTTTATTTTTTTTGTTGTTGTTGTTATTTTGATAAGCATTATATATATTTACATAATTGGCCTTGTTATTTGTTATTATTTATTTAAGCATTTTCCTGGCTTTGGCAAGAATTTTTCTTTTTTTTTTCTCCTTTTTTTTTTTTTTTTTTTTTTGATATTATAAACCATGGCCAGTCATGCCTGTGTTAAATGAGTTGAAAAATTAATGCGCATGAAGTAGTTGAGATTTAACGCTGCATTACGCAGTAAACAATTTGCACAGCAGTGTACTTAACTCATTAGTGTGCGGCATAAACCAAAAATGCACATAAGCAGACACGAAAAACGCATAAATTATGTGTAGGAGACAAACCAAAAGAGAGTTAAAAAAATAAGTGAAAGGCAGCAAACTTGGCATAAGACAATACAGGAAATGCCAAGTGTAAGCAACTGACGTTGTTATCCTTTAAGACATTGCAGCAATGCATAGCAACGCTAAGTCGCCGTCGCCGTTGCCGTCGCCGTCGCCATCGCCGACGCTGCATGGCAAGCAAGTGAGCAACATTAAATGGCAGCGCATTTTGGCGCGTCGTCGTCGTTATGATGTCGCCGCCGTCACCGCCGTGGCACTGAAGCTGCAGCAGAGCATTATCTACGGCTAAAATGGCTGATATTTTTTGGTGACTGTCAGAACGCCTGCATGAGTGGCCCAACTGACTGCCAGCGGGCAGAGCGCAGTCTGTGGCCCAGGCAAAGCCTTTTGATCGCTGCGCTTTTGCGCACATCGCCATAGACGCCATGGAGGCCATCAACGCCGCTGTCGCCTTTGTCGCCCTTGTCGCCATTGTCGCCGTTGTCGTTGTCGTGCTTATCGCTTTGCGTTTGCAAGCCGCTGCTGACTCTAAATAATCCCTGCCATACGACACTGACATGCAACGACTGCAGCAGCAGCAGCAGCAGCCGGCAAAACGTGTGCGAATACAAAAAATGTATAAGGCAAAAGCGCAAAAAAAAAAATAAACAAAGACTTGGAGTTACTCGCATACACGCTAGAAACATAGCGAGTGGGAGTCACTGGGGAAGCGATGGAGTAGGCATGGCCTGCGATTGCGTGGCGTTGGAAAAATCCAAGTTAGTGCGCATAAATCAAGCCTTTAAAACGTGCCTCGAAACCGAAATGTCCGCCAAAGGATACATGCATTTACATCGTTGCAGACAACGGGGTGACGCCTACCAAACCACACCACAGTCACCACATGACACCATACAGAACGGGGCCCACTGTGCATACAACGCCATGTCATGCCACGCCCCTGGCACTTGCATACGCAATATTGTTTGACGGCAACGGCAACAACGGCGGTGGGGGTGGCGGCGTTTATTCGTATGCAATTTTATGCAACTATGGCAATGCATTCGCTACAGCAGAGCCAACTGCAGCACTCCCCCGGGGGGGGCCCAGCTTGCACACACCGCACATTTCCACTCTACTTCCGCGCTTTATCTCTTACTCACTGGCGCTCAAATTGTTTACAACGGCATAAAATTTATAATCTTGAAGAATTTATATTTATTTATTCTCTTACTTGCCTTGCTTCTCTCTCACTCCATCTCTCACTTACACTGTCTCCGTGCTTAACAATAATAAACGCAGTGAGAATCTGTTGCATAGTCGTGCAGATTGTAGTGTCCTGCAACGGTTACGCAGCAGCTTATCCTTGCATCCTTTGCCAACTACGCATGCAGTTGAGGCCTTGCGTTGCATCATTACAAGACAGCCACAGCAGGAATATTAAATAAATGCAAGGCTCTATAGCTGCTTAAGAGATTTTACGCATATGTGCTGCTGACTCACATTTTCAGCGCCTCACTGAAAAATGTTGAGTGTATTGCGTAGCAAAAAAAAAAAAATAAAAAATATAAATATTGCCTCATTTCGCTGAGGATGCTTGCATAAAAGAACTGAAATAATATTTTGAATGAGATGCAGTACTACGCTGAAGCTGCATATCCTGTACACTGTATTATAAAACAAACGCAGGTATTATTCAGCCCAGATAGTATTGAAAAAACTGTTCAATTATTTACAAAGCAAATTGATTATTCATATACAGTAGACGCTCAGAAATTGCAACCACTTGGTTTTCGGGTTTATTAACATCTTCAAGTTCGAATTTTTGAGCATCTACTGTACTCAAACATGACATTATAAGGTATTCAAAATTTCCAAAATAATGGTAAACATGTGAGCACTATGAAAATAATTCTTTAGTTTAGCCGAAGGCCTTAGTAGCCAGTGCTATCCCCTAGTTAGCTTAAGCTTTTAATCTTAAATTTACTGTAACAATAATAATAATAATAATTCTTAAGTTTTTATGCAACTTCCAGACGCGGTTAAATATTGCTTTGTTCACTGATCTAGTCAAATGCCAGTCTTTTTCAACAAACGTGTTGCCATGTAGAATCCTTTTGCTTAATCGTCACTGCCCCACAAAAGGCATGTATAAACTATGCGAATTTTCATTAAATTAATAAGTCACCCAAAGAAAAGCCACTTTCAAATTGTTTCAACATAAACAGGCGTCATCTCTTATTTTCAAATTCAAAATCATATCGCACTTAGGCAGCCTCAGCTAAACATAGACACTGCTGAGTGCAATTTACATCAGTCTGAACACAAGAAGCAAAAAAGCAAAATTTAGTCAACAAGTGTCATTATGCACTCACACATTTGCAAATAAAAACTCCAAACCGTCAACAAGACGTATGAGAGAAAGAGTAAACAAAAAATGCTGAAAAAAAAAAAATAATAATACTCATACTTAAATGTTCAACTCGCAAGTTGAGTGCAACTTAAAACAGTTCGAGTGATGGAAATAGAATAATTGGATCTGCTGCTTGTTACACAATTTTTTCTGCTTAGATTTTTTTTTTCTTTTTCATTTAATTTTTTTTTATTTTCTTTCTTTTTTTTTTTTGTGTCTCGAGTCATGATGACGTTGCTAACGACTCAGAATGCCTCAAGTAGGTCTAATGGCTGCCTAAGTTGACCCAAAAGAGTTACAAAGTAGCAGCCAACGCAGCCAAGTCATGGCAAATTGTGATGGGAGTGGCGAAACACCATCAGCAGCAACAACAACAATAACGTGGAAATCGTTGTAGTTATTTTTGTTTTGCAGTTTCTTTCATTATGTTTGTATTATATTTTTTTCTTTTTCATTGTTGTGCTTTATGCCGGGTTTGCTTTTTTTTATGGCTTACTGCTTAACAATCACAATTTTGTTTTAGGTTCTTGTTGTTGTTGTTGCTGGGGTTTTTTTTTTTTCTTCGCAGTAAGTCATTTTCTATCATGCTAGTGGCAACAACAACAACAACAATAATAAAGCAGCAACAATGCCAACATAACATGCGCAATTTTTGCTATGTATTTTGCTTTTCATTTTTTGCTGCATCTTCTGCACACTTTACTTCCTTGTTTAGCTATTTTAACTTCCGTTTTAACTACAGGCTTTTCCGCTTGCGCTGTCTCACTCGCACTTGGTCACTACACTGTACACATATTTTTTTCTTATGCATTTTGCCCGCATAAATTGTTTTTCTTTGCCTGTTTGCAGTTGCTTGTGTTGTTGTTGTTGTTGTTGTTGTTGTTGTTGTTGTTGGCAACAACATCGTTGACAATTTCCACCGGGCATTAGCGTGGTTGGTAATATCGCCCCCATAATCATTGGCCTGTGTAAAACCCGCACTTAACGTGGTCATTTCATGCGCTGAGAGCGCTCAAGCTTCAGTTCATGCTGAAGCTCATGCTAAAGCTGAAGCTGATGCTGAAACTTCCTCTTATGCTGCCATCACTGGCTGCCATTACCTCAACTCCAACTTCAGCTACTTTTCAGTGCCTTACTTGCATTTCCCTCTGCTTTTTGTTTTTGCCTTGTCATCTCCTTTTTTTATGAATTTTTTTTCGTTTTTTTTTTATCGTACTCTTGACTTGCAGTTGATGTATTTTGGACCGAATGTGGCAGCTCTTTTTGGCGAAAACATTGTGAGTCCTTGGCGTGCACCTTCCTCATCAGCCCACACGTCAGCAGCCCTCACTAAGCCAGCCAACATGCGCTAATACTCAAATGGATGTTTAGTGTAAGTCGCTTTCATTGTTTTCCTGTTGCTGCTCTTGCTGCTTCCGTTGCTTTTCTTTCTTACCCTTTCACTTCGCCTACATCGGACTTAGTTTTTCTTTACTTTTTTTTCACTCGTTTGAGTTTTTCTTTTTCTTTTTTTTTTTTCAATTTTATTTTGTTCTTTGGGTTTTAATTCGCTTGCCGTTTGTGAGCATGAGCAAGTATGCGAGAGTGTGCGGCTTCAATGTAATTACATCGTTGCTGTTCTTTTTATTGTTGTTGTTATTGTTTTTGTTGTTGTTGTTGCTGTCGTTGTTATTATTGTTGTTGATGAAGATGTACATTGTTGCCGTATACCCCGTTTTAAACTTAATGACACTTTGAGTTAATTATCGCGGTGGATTTGCAAAATTAAGCGATTCTGCCATAATTATATGGGATTATGCATTTTTTACTTGCCTTTATTACGAGTCCTGTCAGTTGGCCACTGCATAATCAACTAATAATGACTCCTGCTCACTTGTTTATATGCGCACTGGCGCGTTGCTGCCGCTGCACGGCTGTCCCAGACGTCAAACCGACCGCATTCTATTTTTGTTCACTTTAAGCTGAGCGACCTTTAATTGCTGCTATGCTAAGCTAAGCGCCTTTCTTGTTGAGCTCTGAAAAACATAGCAAAAATTAAATTGACAGACTTTTGTTAGACCTTAAATAGTCAAAGTGTCATATGTTAAGCTTAAAAATTAAATTTGGTTATTTATTCGAAAAAAAAAAAAACAAAAATAAAAAAATACAAAGCAAGCAAAAAAAGGTTCCTGTTTAAGTTTGAATTAAAAAAAAATAATGTAACTTGCGAATATGTTAAGCAGCTTATAAACTGATTGCTGTCGCTATATACTAACTAAAAATATTTTGCCGATATAAGAAAAGCAAAAAAAAAATACCTGAACATTTACTTCTTAGTAACTAACAATTTCTATAAATTTCAAATCTTTATATATAAAAATTTTGATATTATAATGCCAGAAAGATGAGTGCTTCGCAGCAGTAAACAAAAAACGGTTAGCTAGCGAAGCAAGCGTCTATAGCAAGTGTTAAATAAATGAAAACTTTACTTAAAATCTCACATTGCCAAGTAATGTTTGGCAGCAGCATTTCGCATTTAGTATGCAACTTTCAATACTCTACCAAGAGGGTAGACTAAGCTGCAGCGTAAGGAACAACATTAACATAAGTTGAAGTGCATTAAAGGCGGCTTGTCCTTGACTGTTACGCACTTAACTGCCAGTAATGGCAGCATCGACACGCATATGACCCTGCGCAGGCACCAGCCTCACATAGAACACACTTGGCAGGCGTTAGGCGTCGGTTTGCTTGGCGCACTGCAGCACACCGCACTTCAACTTAACTTTAACCTTCACAACAACTTGCAGAAAAAATAAAAAAAAAAGTATCCTCATAGTTTTCAACTAATACGCATTAATCGCTCGAGCGCAGACAATTTCAACTTGAGTGGCCGAGTGTAGTTGCACATTTGCACTTTGCTGCACACACACACACACACACGCATACTTTGGGTTAAAATTTAAACGCCACTTGACGCTGCTGCACACCTATTACTCACATGCACAGGCAGACACACGCACACGCCCCTGCCAGCTTATGCATGCAGTAACAACATAAACTGTGCGACTGTGTATGTGTGTGTGTGTATATATATAAATTCAATTCAGTTTGGCTGCAACTTCTACTTTGTAGTTTTTTCGCTTATATGCTTTTTCTAATTTTGCATTTTTCACGGCACTCACGGCGCTTAAATTGCACGCCAGACCACTTCAAACGTGCGACCTCGGCCAGGCCGCATGGGAAATTGCGTAGTTGGCATGTGTGCAAGGCGTGGCTGTTTATAAAATATTGTATACAATTCAAAAGCCAATAAAGCATTGCAAGTAAAACAAAAACTCAACTGTTGTTGTTGTTGTTGTTGTGTCTCAGTAGCAAGCCATGCAATGCTTTAACAAGTTCTAGCCTCGCAGCAGGCGGCACTTAAGCTTTTCTAGTGGCTTTAAGCCGCCGAGTCGCAGATTGGCTTCGGCCGGAAATCACACCAGCATTTTGTTGCATTTCCGCTTTACGTTTCTCAACTATTTGTTTTGGCTTTTAGCAAACGTTACAAAACTTTTTAACGCCAGCTTACCTATGCGTATAACTTTAACTTATATGTGTGCGCCTGATTTATGCGTAAAAGGATACCAGAAATAAACGAAACGAAACCAAATAAAGGACTACAAAAGTGTGGCTGGCAACAAAACGTCAAGCTGCATGCTAAAGTATCAACAGCCAGCAGCAAGCAGCAATTTGTGTTGTTGCTTGTTGCCGCATTTGGTTTAAGTGGTTTACGTTTAGCGAGATTTCAGCTAGCTGCCATATATACCCTATACATACTATATACATACATATATAGTTTTGTTTTGTTTTTTTTTTAGAATGGTTTTCTGCCCTTTTGGCAAATACCTATAAATTTTAACTGAATGCGCAGTGTAAGTGTCGAAATGTATGTTGCCAGCGCGGGCAGAAAAACCCTAACACAGCCCACATTTGCCAAAACTTGCTACAGTCAGGCCCCGCACCAATGCACTGCCGCAGTGCTTGGGTCGCCATTTGTTTGTTGCTGCCACTTAGAAAACTTTTAAATTGTTGTCTTGAAAGTTTTTGTGCGGTTCCATTGCAGTTCGCTCGCTTGTCTTTCGTTAGGCAAAATTATTACACTTTGCGTAATTTTTTAACTTGTATTAACTAGCTTAAGTTGTGCCTTGCTCTGCGCTGCTGCGGCGTGCTGCTCTGCTCTACTATATATTTTTGGCTGCCGGCTAAGCGGAAATTGCATCAGACTAACAAGTCACTTTAATCAAGTGTAGCCCGGGCTGCTGTGCACATTTTAAACTGTCGTTAAAGAGAAAGTTGACAGCAACCTTGGCCAGCTGCTGGCCTGCCTAAGCCAATGCATAAATATGCTTATGTATACACAATGCCTGCCAACATGCCAAGACCTCAGTAGTCGTCTGGTCAACTGCTGCTTTCCAATAAACCTGGCCACGTGCTTTACTTCACTTAAGCCCCAATGCCCGCACAGTCAGGAGTATTTATGCTTATAGTCGTGTCTGCCGCTTACCCTGCACATGCTGACGTATTAAAGGCGCTTAGAGCTGCAACATGTGGCTGCCCTCCCTTTGTGTGTGTTTGTGTGTAGAACGCCGCCTTTATTGTGCTCACCGTGTATAAATTGCAATGCTTTGCCTGGGCTTTGCATATTTATGCTGATGATTGAACATTTATCGAGGCGGTGTGGGATGTTACCTGCGCCTATCGCAAGACGCTTAAGGACATCTACAAGTGCTGCCATGCCTCCAATTCACATGGAACGGAAATTAAGTTAAGCTCATCATATTTTCATTGTTGCAAATCATGCTGTCCGTCTGTCTGTCTGCCGGTCTGTCACTTGTGCTGGCAGCTGTGCAACATTAGCGGGGCAACGCTTAGCGCTGACCACGCAATCAATGTGCCAGGACGCAACAGTCAACTGCTCAACAACGACATCCGTTTGGCGTTACTCTGTGCTGCGTTCTTCTACTCAATAAACATCCGCTGATGTTTTAATAATTTAATATACTTTTACTTCATTTACGCATTTTTTTTTCTGCTTCCCGTATTTATTTTTTTCTTTTTTGTTATTTTTTTGGCTTCGTTTTTTTTCCATGCCTGCTTTATGGTTTTAGTGTGCAGCAGCAGTTTGACACGACTGCCACCGTTTGCCATGCGCCATTCAGCATTGGCCATTGGCCATTGGCCATACATACGCACAGCACAACTGCTTATCGACAGCAGATCTGGCGGCGTCGGCGGCGGTTTCGGAGGCAACAGCAGCATTGGAAGTCAGTCAAGCATAAACTTGGCAAACAAACCGGATGCGAGTAAGGCGTTCTTCTGCTGTTGCTGCTTCTTCCTCTTTTTTTTTTCCTTCGCCTTCATTGCGTTCATCTAAATGTAAGCAGCAGCGCTTCATGAACAACTTCAAGTTTAACTTGCCCGGAAATTGTCTGTTGTAGCGATATCCTGTATGCTGTGAATTATATTTATTTTTTTTTTCTCAATGTTAACTACATTTTTTTTTTTTTGGTATACACAAGTTATGAACTCGTGCATTTTACGATAGTACAACAATAACAACAACAGCAAAAGCATTGGGTCGCATGCGCTCACAGAACATAGGACAACACATTAACGCACAAAGCAAAGGCAAAATAATATCAAAAGAAGAAAAAAAAAAATACAAAAAACAAAAAAAAACAGAAAAAGAAAAAAATAAGACAAGTAAGAAAAAAAAAAAAAAAAGAGCTCGTGCACGAAAGTTTGACATAAAGCAGCTGCCCTGCGCTGGCCTCTTGACTTTTTGTGCGCGCTGCCCGCTTTTTACGTGTACTTGCAGCATTTTGTACCTGGCATTCATCATTTTGCGCGCGTATCACCAGCAGCAGCCTCGCACCGCTCACGCCCACGTCCACGCCCATGCCCATGCCAAAGCCAATGCCAACGGCAACGGCACTCGCCATTACTCTTTGTGCCTGTTTGCGTGTGCGTGTTTCGCAAAAGTTTTAATTAATTTTCATATTTTATGTACGCTCTGCTTTTTCATAGCGCATTGCTGTGAATGATGTGGCGTCTTCTTGGACATCGCCTGCTTGTCTGCTTCACTGCACAGACTCACTACATTCCACTCCACTCCACTCCACTCCACTCTGCTCTACTCTGCTCTGACTGACTCCTATAGTAGTGCTTTGTGCCAGTGGTCCTTTGCAATTGTCTGCCTGTCTGTCTGTCTGTCTGTCTGTCTGCGGGTCTACCTGTTCGTTACTTCCGCTGCTGGCCCTGTTGCCTTGCCACGCTTTGTTGACAGTTAGCAATGCGGATATATACTTTTTTTCCTTTTCTCATCTGCAAATTTTTTCTTATTTAATATCGCTGCCGTTTTATTTTAGTTGTCTTTTTTTATTTTTATTTTATTTTTGTTTTGTTGCGTCTTATATCATTTTCCGTTTTCATTTATTTCCACAGCAGGATTTAGCGTCATTTCCTTATTATTGTTTTTGCGCATATTCTTTTAATTGCAGAACTTTTTGCATAACTATTAAAGCGCCTTCTGCCCTTTTGGGCTTAAAGCACAAGAAATCAAGAAAATAAATCTAAAAATAGCCAAATTGTTAAATAGTTGCTCAAAAGCTGTTCATAAATTCACGTAAGTATTTTGCACTGCTTCAATGACAATTAAAGAATTGTTCAGAGAAGTTATGCCCGGCATTCGTTTTCTTAATTTAAAAGTTCAGCCAACTCTTCGACCTCACTACTGAAGTCAACGTCAAGAAGCAGCAGAGCAGAACACGCATACGCCGCAGCTGCTAGCATTTGGCATGTCGAGCATTTAAAATATTTCCAAATACGCTTGACTCTAACTGCATACATTTGTTGTTGTTGCTGTTGTTGCTGCTGCTACTCGGTCTTGCAAGTTTCCTTCAAAACTATGCACATAAGCTGCTGCTTAGGCTCGTGTGTTTGTCGCTTTTGCTTGTCGTTTTTGCTTGAAATTGTTTGGCATAAATTTTTCATTTTTAACTTGAGTGGACGCAACTTTCATTTGACCAATTTTCAGTCTTAGCTTACGTTGACACACTACGAACTTAGCCTTGCATTTAAAGGCTAGACTGGTGCGGAAATTTGCATATTTGACAGCAATTATCATACTTTGCTAAACTGGTGAAAAAAGCATCTGTAATTAGTTGTGGCTTACAAAAATTAAAATTTTTAGAGATAGCCAGCTTGGCATAAAGTCAAATATTGTGAAGTCAGTCTTGTTAAAAAGTGAACTCTCAGTTTAGGCAGTTTACGAAACTCAGGAATACCTCAATGTTTATATGAAGTACATTAACGGATTCAGCTTAATATAAATTGATTCTGTGGCTAACAAATCCAGTATTATTTCCGGCTACTCATACCGCAAAGACTGCATTTGTTTTCAAATTGAAGTCCGACCCAACCTAATGCTCACACACTCGATTTACCTTCTATACACACATATGTAATAGCAGATTTACATGCTTTTATAAATGTATTTGCAGCTACGCTTATGTATTTATATTTGCATACATGCCTGCACATAAATATGCGTGCTGCCTGTTGCCTAAACATTGGCTGCATTTAGCTTTTTGTTTAGTTTGGAGTCCGTTACTCGACTGCTGACCGAAACAAAGTTCAGCAGTCGATGTTTTATTTTATATGTTACATGCTTGTTGGCACATATGTGCGCTTACATATTAACATACATGCATATTTAATATATACGCACACAGACGCCTGCAGGCAGCCACGCTAATGAATATTTATCATATACCAGCGCAGCAGCGATTTTGTTTGGGTCACAGCTTAGCAGCATACGCTGACACATATTTATGCGGGTTCAGAACATTATTTCGATTTACATTTTATTCAATTCCTGGCATAGTTTTGCGTTTTCAAATTTAAAATGCTTTATGCCTGCAGTCATAAGCTTAAGAAACACAAAGTCAAATCGTATTTTGTGGTCGCATGCAAATTTATTTAGACAAATCAAATATTAAGTATACGCACTGACTTGCATAACAAAAAAAAACAAAAAAAACAAATACACAACAACAATAAACTTGCTCACTGCACCACTGTAATGG
The DNA here is from genome assembly GCA_037044495.1 of Stegana nigrithorax. Lineage (NCBI taxonomy): Eukaryota > Metazoa > Arthropoda > Insecta > Diptera > Drosophilidae > Stegana > Stegana nigrithorax. The sequence goes on from JBAMBQ010005020.1 coordinate 15,776, forward strand.
TGAAGATCTCCTCGGGCGCAATGAGATACTCGAACTTGCGTGTAGCGATTCTCAGGAAGTGCAACTCATTGGTCGGATCCAAGTCACGCACGGCGCTCTTGGCTGCCGTCACCAGCACGCCGTGCAGATGCTTGATTATGGCCTGTGCGCTCGTGTTGTCGAACGAGGTCTCGGCCACGGTGCCCGTCGTATTGTCGCTGATCACATAGCCCAGCGCATTCTCCATTATGCGCTCCGTGTTCTCCGCATTGCGGCGTATGGTCTCATCGAGTATACGCATGTTTAAAAATTTGTTTTTATTATTAAGCTTCTAATTTATGAGGACTGTGACTGCAAAAGTTTTGTAATAAATTTGAAATGTGCTTCGGGAATGACTTAAAAGATAAACTGCGCCTATTGCGTTTGATTAAAATTTCTATGCTTATGAGACTGTAATAAAAATGTTGTCTAGAAATAATAAAATTATATACATGCTGACGCGCAAAATTTGCTGTGAGTTTAAATTGTGCTGCCTTTTTCTTGAAAAAAAAAAATGTCAGGCCTCTGCATAATTGCAAAGGATGTGCTAGTACTGCAACCCAACAGGCAACCTTTGGTTGTGAGTGGCATGACAAAGATAAAACTTCAAGATTAGGCATAATCCATCATGCGCAGCAGCCCTGGCTGCTCACGTATAAATAAACACTACAGCGCAGCGTGTTGACATAAACATGTCCTGCTAACACTTATCTTATTTTTTTAAGATTACCCTTTCACACATTCCATTTTTTTTTTATTTTTTTATTTTATTTATTTTGTTTTATTTGTTCTCTTTTTTTCTTCTCATAATCAAATAAAATTTCACCTTCACACGTTGGATTGCTTTCAATCTTCGTTGTAGCTCGCAGCAACATGCAAATGAAATATTTTTTCAACCAAGCAGCACACACACACACACACACACACATGTTGCTTTGCCACTATGCCTGCTGTATCCTGTATCCTTTTTGCTATTGTACGCCGTGCCTAAAAATCCATTTACGCAAATCCTCTACATTTAGCATGCATTCAGGGCAATTTTATTATTTTCTATGTTTTTAACAGTTTGTGTCGACAATTTTCAGAGCTCAACTTACTTTTGCCAGTTTATTTATTTTTATTGCTTGCCTTGTCTACTCTTATCCTTTGGCTGGCTTTTTATATTATTTTTTATTTTTTCTTTTTTATTACGTTTCTGCTTTCCTTTTTTTCGTGCTCTCTGTTTCAGCCTTGCATCGATTGGCATTTTGCTGTAGTTTACACACTTAGCCAGAGGGTTTCGCTACTCAAGGATTTATCTCGTTTGTGTAAACGAAATTATGTAGATGCAATATTATGCGAGCTTAAGCAAATGGCAATGTCTGACTTCTAAGGCCGGCATTGATTGTCTGCCTTTTGCGTGAACTCAACGCCATACGCAATTATTAAGTTTAAATAAAAATATTTACCATTTAACTGTAAAGTCAATGCAAGGATTAGCATGTGTGTGTGTGTGTGTGTGTGTGTGTGTATGTGTGTGTGTGTGTGTTTACCATATGAACTTTTTAATGAACTGTTGGCCGTCATATGTCGACTTTCACACACAGAGTAAAGTTGTGGTCAACCGCGACACGGTTTGCCTGAAGTGCCAGCGAGAAACAGACAAGAGACATCACGTTGGCAAACAGGCAAATGAAGCTGCGGCCATGGCTGCAGCACTCTGCGTATACTTGTTTCTGTATTTATGTGTTGACTTATGTGGCTGTCTCATTATGGCATTCTCACCTTGACAGACATGACTTGCACAAACGTCAACGTGTACAATAGTGTGCAAAATTAATGCACTCTGTGACTCTGACGTGATAGATTTCTTAAACAAGGCATAGGCATAGTTTATATGTATTTAAAATATTTATCAGCAACAGCATTAAAATAAATATTAAAATTCGTAATAAAATTTCTCTGCACGGTTTTTCCAAGCTGTGTTGCCGACTGCTGAGAAACCGCTTAGCAAAATTTCGAGCCGAATGTTGTTGATGTCATTCTGATACGTATACTATGAAGTTTGCTTTCCGCAGACTGAAACTTGTGTCGCCAATTTTATTTTTAAACATCATCCCAACTTTAAGTAAATTTGCTTTTTACTATTTGCTTAATAAGTCGCTCGTGCTTTAACCCGCCTGCTCTGCGCATAACAAATAGCAATAATCACATTTACTGCTGTCTGTTACACACAAAAACACGCAGCAACTACACTTAAGCGTACTTAAACTCAGCCAAAGTCAAACCAAAGCCAAAGCCCTAAAAAAAAAAACAGAAAAAGCGAACTCGTTAAGCGAACTGAACTTTAACCAGGCAGGCACACAAACTTGAATATGCGCACAAAGTGTCGCAGGCAGCCACACAGAACCGCATTACAGTGATGTACGCACAGGCGATTGTGTCGGCGATGGCATCGGCAACAACACATCTACGACCCACTGTGCCAACGATAGATATTTGTCAAGAGCTTAATACCATCAAAAAGTTGAAATGCTATTTTATCCTGGCGCGACAACGGCATTTGCATTACAGCCGCGAGCAAAATTCTGATGTCTAGCTGCAGTCGCTGCACGCAGCTTGGCACTCATTACTTGGACCATGCACTCGTATATGTGCTGTACTTGCTCTTGCACTCATTCCCCCACCCCTCCCCTGCACGACACACTCACACGCTTTTGTGTCTGTCTGTCTGTATGTCTACATATCATTATGCTGCAGCTCAGCCACACTGTCTCTCCCCTGCTCCCTCGGCTGGTCATTCAACTGACGCCGAATGCGCGCATTACACGAATTCCGCTGCAGAGACGCTTCAGGCGTTTATGCTTTGCCTGCCTGGCTTGGCTGTGTATCTGCACAAAACTATATGCCTTGCACTGTATGCTTATATATATATATATATGTCTGTCTGTGTGTGTGTGTGTGTGTGGGTTTCTGTGTTAATGTAACATACTGTGTATTATTGCATGTTGTACGTGCGCTTTTGTCTGCCACTGTAACTATGTCATTGTGGTTTCCTTAATTCATTTTGTTTGTTGGCGTCGTTGTCGCCAATGATAATGTTGATGACAATGATGTTGGTGATGATGATGATGTTGGCTATGGCGGCGGTGGCAATGTTGACAACAACAGCTATTACAATAACAACAACAGCAGCAGCAACATAAGTCGAAGTGCTCACTTCAGCTTTAGCAGCCGAATCAAAGGCTGCCCTGCCGCTGTCGCTGTTAACTTCGACATTTTTGTTGTTGTCATTGTCAGTTTAATTTTTTTTTTTTCTTGTCATTTTTGCTGCTGTACCTTATTTTTGTTGTTTTAGTGAATGGCTGCGCTAAGCGGATTAACACTGTTATTTGAAGTTTAACAAACGCAAACGAAGTAACAAATTAATGAGCTTTCGCTGCATTCGCGCATACTTTTGTCTGCCATGTCTGGCAGCAGGCAACAACACGACTCACATAGCAGCATAAATGTAAAAGCAGAAAAATGTTGCCACAATTTTGCCAGAGTCTACAAAAAATTATGCAATTTTCTGCTATTTGCATAAAAAAAATATGACCCTGGCATAGAAAATTAACTTCCGCAAAAATTGCACCAGAGACTGGCAGCAGCGCACACAAAAACGCAAACTATAAGGACAGCCAAAGTAGCCACCCGCAGTTCTGGCATTCATGCAAAGTGGGAACCTTTTTTTTTTATTTTTTTGTCTTTGTCTTTTGCTCGTCTCTGAAGTCCTTGCGCACTATGGTCGCCTTTATTTGCGCTTTGTATTTGTAATTGTTATGGTCGCGTATTGATTGTTGTGCATCCCTTTTTTTTTCATTTGGTTTATTTTCTTTTATTTCTCCTTGCCCAGCCGGACACTGAAATTGTAATTAGTTGAAATTTATGCTGCATGCTTGTTGTACGTTTCCTCACTTTACTTCCGCTTAGGGCAGCACAGCAAAGCAAATAAAATTAATCCCTACACCCGCTGCCGCACTCAAATTTTTAAGCGCATTGTGTTGCGTTGCTGTCCGTCGTTTTTGTTTTTTTTTTTTTTGCATTTTTTTTCTTTGCAACAACAATGCAACTAAATTTTAAACAAATACCAACGCATATAAATTTTGTACTTTGGTAGCTTGATAGTTTTTTTTTATTTTGTTTTTGTTTTTTTTTTTGCTTTACATTTTGTTATTTTGTTGAAAATTAATTTTATGAAATTTTCAATCCGAAATCGGATTATGGCATTAGTTGGGCAGCGAAATTCGCTTAGTTGGCTGTGTTGGCTGCTTTGGTGCTGCTTAACGGTACCGCATCGTTAGCGGGTATTAAGAACAAAGAGTGCACGCGCATGCATGCTTCGGTTTGCTACATTCAGTGGCAAATTTGTTAAAAAATTATCATATAAATACAGATATACAAAAATTGACAGCAGCTTTAATTTTCATTGCGAAATATGTAATATGATTATAAGCGCATTTTCGTTTAATGTCAAGCAGCAGAAATGTTTGAAAATGAAACTTTGTTAAAATCAAAAGTTAAAAATTATAAGAAATTAAAAAAAAAATTCCCTTATAAGCCATTACAGTTAGTAGCTTCTTTTCATATACATGCAGTGTTCCTAAAATTTTAGTTGTGGTTTTTCTCAGCTGCTTTCATAATTTCTGTAATCAAAGTTGTATAAAACTGCCCACTTAAGTTTTAAGCAAAGCAGCCTATCATTTTTTATTGCATACTTTCCGGCTGACATTAACTAACATGCAAAAAGAAAGTTAGCTGAAGCTCAATTTACTTAAATGATAATCTGCATAATTAAAACAAAAAGCGATAGCAGTTCTGCCAACTTTGCAGTCAACGTCCGTTTCATATGCACTTTGTCAACGTGTCAAAAAGTTGGAACAAACTGGCAAAAGCATAAAAAACAAAAAAGAAAAAAAAAACGAGAAACAGAAAAACCAAACAGCAATGATAATAATAAAAAATACACACAGCAAAATTGCAGTGGCAGCAACGTCAAGAAAAGTTTCATAATTATGAAAAGACAAGCAATTAATTTGCGACAACTTGTCGTTCGATAGTCAATTTTTTGTGCCAGTTGCCTCTGTTGCTGCTCCTGCTGCTCTTCGCCCTCTGAATGTTCCTGCTACTGCTGCCGAGGCGCCACCCTTGCAACATTTTTATGCAACGTTTCAACTTTGAAGCGCGCAATCAACTGGAAAATGATGCATTGTCAAAAGTACTTTTTCCTATGTTTAATCATGCGCGCTGTAAAATATGGCAACCTTAATTGCCATAAATCACAAACCGATGCCATGCCCTGAGTGATTAGTTTTGCGCTTCTACACACTTCTACTAACTAAAATTGTGTCAGCATAGGAAAATTTAATTAATTGTAAGCAATAGAAATTATTTAATCGAATTCTTGATGGACAGCTGCCGCTTATTTTGTTATTGCCTTTTGTTATCAATAAATAGCATACAGTTTACTCATCCCAATAGCTTTAAAACTAGGTGCATGTGTAAGCTTAAAATTTCAGTTACTTTATTGCTCCAAAGTAAGTTGACCTCACAGCACTCTTTACCTACCCTTTAATATTTTTGCCAATCCGAATTTCTTCTTTTAGCTTTGTCTTTGTCCGCATTTTCAATCTGTAATTCAAGCACATCCACCGCAGCTGATCTTCAACACACTCTATTGCACATTAATATAACTTTAGCCTGACTATTCACATTCACGTCTAATCTACAGCTGTTTCTGCAGCCATTTAAATCATTTGAAAGTTTTCTGTTTTATTCCCGCATTAACACAATTTTCTATTCCACTGCATTTTCTGTGCTGTCATAATAGTAGTGAAACTAAAGTATGTTATAAGTCCGCATTAGTGCGGATGTAAAGATTATTACTTTGCAGCATCAAAGACATTAAGCAGCCAGCCACATGCAAGCAACTTCCTGTCGCATATACAATGGAAACTCAACGAGAGAGAAACCACTTATGTGCTACATTGATTAAAATCTAAGGCATGCTTGCCATGAGCATGTCACAAACAAATAGTGCTTCAAAAAATAAATATCAAGTAAATAAATTAAATCGCTTCAACTTTGTGTTTTATATGCCATCAAGCACTAATCAAATGCCAACATGATGCTTAACATGCCAAAACGGCCGCCAATCTTTGTGCGCTTTGCGATAGTTTTGCAGCGCAAAACAACACACAACAACACACAACTGAACCAACAACTATATAACAATAACAACAAGATTAGAGGCTAAAACAAAAAACGGCAAAAATGCTATTGATGCTAAAGTGACAGAGGCAGCAGCAGCAGCAGCAGCATCCATGGCATCAGCAACAGTAGAAGCAATGAAAGTCATCAACAACATAAAGAAAGTCGTAAAAACAAAATACCAAATAAGCGAAACAACAGCAAGAAAGCAACGACAGCAGCGACGACAACAAGCAAGAAATGCCAAATCAAAGGCAAAACTGATAAAAAAAAACTTACACACACACACACCCACACACACAAAACAAAACGAAACAAAAAAAGAAAACGGGAAATAAAAAACTTTTCACTTGTTATTTTGGCCCCGATTACGCCACTCGCTGACTCACTCACTCACACACTCAGTCGCTCATCCACTTACTCATTCACTCACTCACACACTCAGCCGCTCAGTCGCTCAGTTGCACGCTGACAGTTGCCTGTATACAAAGTTAATTTGCTCGATTCGCATCAGAAGGAATTTACATTCTATGAGTATCTGTTTTTCTGTTTTCCGCTTTCCTTTTCCACTCTCTGCCACACTCGCACATGGCCAGCGTCTGCTTTTTATCTTTTTCGCCCACTTTTTTGACGGCATGCAAAGTGAAAAATTTGCAAACTTAATGCTGAACCAATTTGAAAAGTTGTTAAGTTGATCATCGCCAACAAAGCCGAACCAAGCCAAAGCCAAAGCCAAAGCCAAGCCCTGCACAAGGGCAGTCATGACCGTAGCCACTTACTGCCTGCCTGCCTGCCAGTGTGCGTGTGTGTGTGAGTGTGTGTATGTGTGTGCTGCTTTGAAATGTGTCTTTGACGCGCGACAACTTTGTTCGGCGCGCAATGCGATTAATTAGAATGGTTTTCACTTAACACACAGCCACAGGCCATAAGCGTTTCTCTGGCGCTGCTTTGTGCAGCTTTTCACTTTATCACTTTTCTGCCGCTTGCCAGCTGACAAAGCAAAGGCAGTAAGCCTTTTACAGTCAAACACTACACAAAGACTCCGTTTTTTTTCTTTCTTTTTTTTTTTTTAGTTTTCAATGTTTACTGCTGCACACATGCTTAGCTTAGTTCGCCTGCCTGCTTTCTATTCTGACATATAAAGCGTCTTTCACTCAGACAACTGGCATCGATCCAATGGTAGGGACTTCGAAATGTGTTATATGCCAAGCAAGATTGCTGCATTAGAGGACTGCCTGATCTCCAGTTTAGTTTCTTAACCGGTCTGCCGCTGTCAAACCAATACCATGTCTTATGATCCGTGCCCAAATTTGTGCCATCCAGCCAAGCGAGTTCATCTTTGTCAAAATAACTGGCTATGAAAATAAACCTCATCAATGTTATCTTTTACAGTTACAGGCTCTTCAATGGCTTGCCATATTTTTGGGTGAACTGCGTCAGTCGAAGTAGCTGCATGGGATGCTCCACGGCAGCCAGCAGCATGCCATGCTCCCGGCATAGCTTCTGCGCGCGGTACCAATTTGTCTTCGACTTACTTAAGATGAAATGCTCTGAATATACTTCAAATGTCTTCTCTTTGGCTCCTTTTGTAAAAGTTGTGTCTACTGTGCCTTGTAAGCTCAACAGCAGCATGACAATGCATATTGCATATACTAAATGCACCGAATGCATTTTTAAATATGTTCCATTAAAATTTCAATAATATTCTTTTGCGCTAGCTACGCTTGAGTTTTTGTATTAGCTTAAAGCGGCACTAAAGGAATTGAAACACTTTATAATAAAATCGAAAGCATGCAATTGCAAAGTTAGAGAAATCTTACTTACAATTTTATTGTTTATTTTTTAAATATTTATTTAGATATTAAATTTTATTTGATTTTATTGCTGTCAAATGTTCAGTGCAAAATCTTTTTTGTTAGCTTTCACGTCATCTTTATACGCTACTTTTGTTGTTTGGATTATCTATAGTTGCCTGATCTGATATTATTATCTTGTGTTTGGGATGCTTAATCACTTATATGACAGTCTGAACAGACAACTCACTGTCAATAGGTGATTTCACGATATTGTGTAATTTTGTAAAAGCGACTTTAGAATTTGAACGCACTTTTGCTGTTTAAATTGTGAAATATTACGAAGTGTTTCACTTTTTGGTCAAATTTGTAACCCAACTTTTTCGAATACCTAATATTCTGAAGCACTTATTTATTTGCAGCATTGAGGTAAAAATAAAATGAATCGGACCTTTAATTTTCAACTTATATTTTGTTAGTTTTTCTTTCATATTGTATTTCTATTTTTCTAATTCTCATTTGATTTGTTTCAAATTTCTTTCTGCATCTCAACTCATTGTTTGCTATTTTCAAACCTCTTTTCAAAAAACATATGCTCCAGGCAAATTTTTATAAGCAAAAATCACATTCTGTTTTGCGAGTAAATTCAACAACTGTGCAATATTACACAACAGCGTGAAAACATCTACTATTTTTAACCTTAGTAGCACAAATTCAAAAATTTAAACCATGCCCATCAACTTAAGCAACAACATAGTGCTTTAATATTGCTGTGCAGTCAAATGGCTTATCATGCCACAAACCTACACTTTGCCTAGAGTCCTGCCACAAGGCTAGACATGCAAGCTCGTACGCCTGCATTGAGGCATGCCCACACGGAAGCACACACGCACAAATTGCATGATCGTTATCAGGGATAATTAATTTGATGGCACATGGCCCCGGCGTCGATTGCATTGGCTTAAGCCGCTGCGCAGTTGGAGACAAAGGACGAGTGACAAATATGTCTTGCTGCAGGCAATTTACAAAATGACTAACGACTTGTTATGCCACCAGAGAAAAATCATTAAATAAAAAACAAACCAAGAACAAAACATTATAATGATAATTAACAGTTGAGCTTGCTTGGGTCAACAACAGGATAAGTTTGTTAAGGCAATTAAAGTATGATTTTTTATGCTTTTGATTAAGCACTTTTATATGGCAGCACACAAACTCACACACACACACATACACATGCAAATGTGTATTATGTGAGGCATTGACACGGCGTATACGTAATATGCAGGCTACGGCATAAACTTTAAGCTAGACACGCCGCTGCTTCTACTGCTGCTACTGCTGCTGCTTATAATTAAAATCAAATATTGGCTTATGCAGACTGTTTGAATAGACAGATAATATTTGCATTAGATTTATTAACAAATCGCTACGCTGCCTTATACCCGATAACCTTGACAGGCAACATTCAACCCAAGCTGTTATACACTTAAAATAAAATAAATAAAAAAAAAATCTTAAAACCGAAATAACAAAAACAAAAAGAAAAAAGAAAAGAACAAATGTCAACTACAGCTGTGCCATTGGTCATTTACTGTGGCTGTCGCTCTTGGCACGATTTCAACTGTCATATATGTATATATATATTTTTTTTTTGAGGTTTACTTTATTTTATTGCCTGTACATGTCAAAAAAAAATATTGGTTGCAGATAAAACAGCATAACTGTGCTACTTTGATCTTGCTAAGCTGTCACTTACAGACTTGTTTAAATACGCAGTAAAAATGAAAAACATTTGCGTAATGCTTGACTATGCTGCTTTCTAAACATATACATACATCACATCTACATACATTCTATTTCAATTCATTTAATTTTTTTTTTTTTTTATATTTAATTTATCTAAAATGTTCATGCTCATGAACCCATGACTGCAACACATACACACATATGATTTGTCATTATTTGCGGCAATCACGTGCTTAGCTGCTTTTAATTAATACACTTAGAAAATATAAAACACACCCATGCAGCCGCATTATGTCACACTAATGACTTTAATTAAATGCCCGCACACATGCGGGCATGAGGCTGCCTGTGAGAGCAACTCAACTAAATGAGAGAAATGCACTTGCGACGTTTACTACGTTTGAAAGCAATCACATAATCGATAGATACGTTATAATTAATACAAGTGCATACCCTACAATACGTTTTTAAAACACATTTTTTAAGTAACACATATTATCCACCCTACAAATCACTTGACTTGCTGTAGTCATTATGCATAAATTGGCTTTTGAATTCAGTTGCTGCAAATTAATCCCAACAGCCTTCGAAAATTAATTTTGGAAGCTACTGACAGCATCTCAGCCAGATTTCTCGTTTACCAGGGCACAGGGGACGGTGAATTCTTCAATAGAAACCAAGTACATTACAATTGACAGAATTGCAGCCAGAAGCCAAAAACACTTAAAGTAGATTATTAAATAGCATAATAACGCTCCTTGATGCTTAAGAAAAATGTTAAAGATACACGGTGGCTGAGTTTGAAGAACAAATAATTCTCAGGTCTACAATTCTGCTCTATGATTAAAATATATAGAAAAGTATAAAAGAGTATTTGAGCCGCCGTTGCAGCGCATAGTCAGCACATAAGTGCCGCATAAATGTCGCGTCAGCGCTGAAGTTCATAATCAGAAGTTAATGACAGACGTGCCGAGTGTGGAACTTTGTGTGCGAAGAATGATGGCGATATTTAAACGCACAATTAGGTTAAGTGCAAGTCGATTATGGTTTGTGAAACCGAACTTGATAACTACTTGCCACAAGCAGCAGGCAGGCGGTAGTCGTGCTAATATCCACTTGTTAATGGCAAGCACATGCATACACGCACATGAAATAGTAAGCCAACTCACACATATACATACACACACACATACATATCTTGCCCATTCAGTTACGCAAGTGTGCAGGTAACACAAACGCAAGTCACTCACAGTCAGTCGCGTCGCCAGTTGCATTGGATTTCCACGGTCCGTAACTATAAATACCTAATTAAAGTGCCTGTGTGTGTGTGCAACACTTGTGCCCATTTAAACAATGCCACTGCCGCCAGTATGCAGCGGAAATGTGGCATGGCACACAAGGCATGCGGCTTGAAATACACACGGCACAGAGCTCACAGAGCAGAGCAGCGAAGCATCCGTCGTATGCATAACGCAAATTTGCGTTGAGATTGTGGGTAAACGGCTGCGGGCAGCATTAAATGGCAAACAAGCTGCAAAATTTCCGTGTTATGCGATCAAAAGCGGCAACTAACTTTATTAGTGCGTTTTGCTTTGTATTTTACTTAGATGTGAAATATTTTACCAACAACAAAAATAACAACAAACGTTGCTGACATTATTTTGGCAAAAGTTGCATTGCCAAATAATTGTATAAAATCCTCTCTCTCACACACACACGGACATATAATACACACACAAAATCCGCTTAAATTACCGCAATGTTGTGCGTATACGTAATTTTCTGCTATGAAATAATTCATAGCATACAAATCCATTTTTATCATGGCTTTCCATTTCACTCAAGCTCTGCAATTACGCAGACTATTGTTTATCCATTTTGTTGACGTGTAAACAGCAAAATTGCTGTAATTATTTGAATTTTTTATTTTCTGTTAATGCAGTGAAATGCAATGTGCAGAATTCTAGGTCAGTAGGTTGGCTCTGTCTTGCCATGTAGTTAGTGAATTTTTGCCTTCAAATTTATGGCGAAAATGGCTTTTGGACTTCAATTTGCAAAATGTTGAAAATGTTTTTCTTGTTTCCAGGAAAATAATATAGCAAAGTATTTATTTTTTTAATTGGTCCAAAGCTGAGTCGCACCTATGCTGCAGTATTTGTAAATTTCAAATTTTTCAAAAAATATACAATATGCGCAGACATTTTTCAACTGACTTTCAAGAGCTCAACAGCATTAGGTGCAAAGTTTTTATAGCTGCCTCGCTGTTTATGCTTTGCATTGCAGTTGCTCTCCTGCCAAGACACTTATCTGGCTCTGCTATTGAAATAATGTTTATTTGTTCAGGCAAACGCAGTGACACATTTGATGATGACCACTGCGAGGTGCATTACGAAGTTTGCTCTAATAACAAAGCATCTGTACACCCCAAGTAAGCCATGTTTAGCTGTTGCCAGCGAGTGTTTGTACTTTGCTTCTACCTTTATGTGACAGACCCTGAGCAATAATAAGTTTAATCAAGCACTTGCACACTCAGTTGCTGTTTGGGGTAGAAGCCTTTATACATGCTTTTATTATTATAATTTAATTTTATTTTATTTCTTTTTTTATTTATATTATATTGAATAAGGTCAAGTGCAATTGCTCCGAGTGCTTGGTAATACTTCAAGTTAATGCAAGTTGCATAAATAAATTAATATTGACGCAAGCAGACGGTCATGCACAGGCACGGGCACATGAACACACACAAAGATAAACAGACAGACAGACAGACAGATTGTGGATGACACCAAGTGTTAGTTTGAAGCTTTGACGAAGCTGTTTAAAATTCAAAACTGCGCAAATAATTTCAAACGCAACAAATTGAATTTCTAAACAGTTTTTGTGCAATATAAATAATGCACAAACAATAACATCAACACACACACACACACACACACACACACCGACCACAACAACAACGAAAGCAACAGCCAAAGCAGTAACAATAATGGCATAAAAATACATTAACAATAACAAATAAAATATTGCTGTGGCAGCAAAAGTATGGCAAATACCTGAAATGCATTCTCCCAACCGCTGACACCAAAAGCAAAGCGAAGCAAAGCCAAGCAGAGCAGTGCAGAACTGAGCCCCAACGCAAAGCCATTGTGACATCTGGAAGACGGCAAGTGTGCGGGGCATGCGACGGCGCAGTTGTGAGGATTGTGCGCACGTTAGTGAGTGCTTAAGCGAAAGTGCGTGGGCACATTGGCATGAGGGAGCACTGTGCGCATTTTTTGCAATTTTTACGAGATTTTAAAAGCTTTGACATAATAAATGCGTAAACAGCAAAACGTGACCCATATAAAACTGGATACAACGGAAGTTAAAGTCGACTCGTGTTGAGTTAAGTTGTATGCCATAACGCTAAAAGAAGCACAAGTGAAATACAATAAAAACAACAACAACAACAATAATAACAACAAAACAAACAAACATAAATGCCCGCCACATATGCCTGTATATTTGTCGAATATTTGCGCACAGTTATATGACAAAAAGAAAACAAAAAACAACAAAAACAACAAAATACAAATAATAACAATAACAATAATAACCGTGTATTGTGTGTTAATGGTAACGTACATGCGCCGCCATCACCAGCCACGCCGCCCCTGCCGCGCTCGCACACGCACATCTGCATACTTTGTCGCATGCAAAATGGAGTATGCGCATGTAAATAACCGTGCATGGTTTTGCGCTAAGAAAAAAACCAAAAAATGTTAAAGTGGGAAAGTGGAAAAGTGTGGGGTGAAGAAAAGCATAGCAACAACATGCAATAAAACAGCCTTTTGCACGTTTTAATGTGCACGGGATACATTCCCTCGCATTGGCGTCGGCGTTGGCAAATTTATGAAAAGCAGCAGACACTTGTAAAGCCAGCAAAAGTAGAGTGCAAAAACAACAACAAACAAGGAAAGCAAAAAAAAAATAGACAGAAAAAATAGAACAATAAACGCATAACGAAAATAGCACAGCATAAATGCAAAAAAATGCGTAAGACAAATAAGCAAAATAATAAACAAGAAATATTTTTAAATTACATTTAAATGGTTTTCACATTTAGCACACTTCATCTGCCTTGCTTCCTTTCCCTCTGTGTCCCTGTCTCTCTTACTGTCGCACTGCTTCTCCTACTCCCGCAGCGTCACGCGCTCGCACGTGTGCGTCTGCATGCCTGCAGGAATGAAAATATATGACAATACTTTCTATTTTCTTTTTTCTTCTTCTACTTCTTCCTTTGTTGTGTTCTGTATTTGCCAGCGGAACAACGAGACATGCCTGTAACGCTACAGTGCCACCTGCACTCATACAAACGCAGGCGCACGTACTCACTCAGTTAATGCATATTTATTAATTTCTATATGTTGTCGCACAGACGGAAGCTTTAATGAACGTTGACGAGGGGCGTATCGAAATTTTCTGGCAGCTTAAATTATGTACATACTTAAATTTACGCTGAACCTTTTAGGTTAGGCACTTTTTGGTGAAGAAAACAGGTATCCCATAGAACCAGCAGCATTAACAGAAAGGAGAAAATTTAGCAACTCCTATCTGCTTTCGGCATTAGGGATTTAATTATACTTAGACCCCAGGCCTTCAGTCTTACATTGGCTAAGCTAGCAGAAATTATTTTGAAGCTATAAAAAACCTTTGCTTATAAAAAAACAGACATTCGGAGTCTACGCTCATCGCTCACAGAATCGTTATCTCTTTCCTCTTTTCTTTTCCTTAGCCAACGAAGTTGTAATTACTGTTACAGCATTTTTTGCTTGGCAGTTTGCTAACTTAACAACAAACCCTCGCTCCATTTATGCACTTAATATAACTGTCAAGCCAGCAACAGCTCACGCAAATACAATAAAGGACAATAACTGAATTGCCTCTGCAGCGGTGTGCAGCAGACAGACTGACAGCATGTTGGCGCGAAACAGCAAGTGAAAGTGAGTGAGACAGACTGCGACTCCAATGTCGCCAATGTGTCACAGTTTGTCGCGTTTTGAGTTGCTTTCACAAATTATGCTGAAATATTTAATATTGCAGCGACTAACAAAACCAAAAGAAAATAAATGGAAAAAAAAAAGAAAATGAAATATTTTTAAATGCTTTTTATCCATCATGTGTTGCGGCAATAAATTTAATGAATATTAACGTTGATGACGCTCGACGCTTCAGCATGGCCAGCCACGCAGAATTTGCAACACACAAGAACACACACGGCATAGCTACCGATGTATCTGCGGTGCAGGATAATGCCACACACACACACATATATATGCATGCATGAACATGTGGTGCATTTAGGCGATATCGTATCAGTTATGATAAACTTTAATCATTTCGTCTTAATATTCTGGCAGCAAAGAGTCATTATCTGCTGCCTACGTTTGGCCCAAGGATATACATTAATGAAATTGTTTTAAAGGCATGCATGTGAGCGTGTGTGTGTGTGTATGTGTGTGTGTATGCGGAATTCCTGCATGTCCTGCCTTGCAGCTGACACTTTAATCTTATGTGCTCAGTTACTGGCAACCTTCGTCCTTTGTCTTGTGCTCGATGACAATTAATAACAAACCTGCAGCCAGGTGCAGTAATTTCCGCTAAGTACGAGCCGAGCATCATTAAACCGAAGTGTGTCACTGCATAATCGTCGCTTTGCAGAGACACTCACGCGCATGCACACTCGTATATCACGAAAGGATAACAACTTGCAGGGCTACAATGCGGCTATTGATGTCTACATAATGGTAAACGACAAACGACAATGCCAGGGCATGCTCGAAAGTCAACTTCAGGTGATTAAGCATAATTACCTATTTGCCGACGCAGCTGCTGCCGCTCCTGCTTCTGCTCCCCTGCTGCTACTGACTGCACAGCCAATAGTTGCAGTGATTGACAAAGGATTTCACTCATTACATTGCTCGTGTGCAGGCATTAAGTATGTTTAAGTTTCATTAGCATTGTGTTTGATTATTATGGTAAACAGTTCTATGCTGATTGAAATGTAGCAGGATGCGCAGGAAAGTGAAAGTCATTAGCTATTTGGCTTGCGTTCAGGCGGAAAAATTAACTAATGACATAGAAGAAGCTTAATATAACAATAATGTATCGCGGCTATGTAGGTTTGACAGTATCAGCACTAAGTACAGTGTGCCAAATGTTGAAGTAATCACAATTGCAAATTTGTATTGCAGTCTTGAGGCAAGATTTGACATACAAGCAATAAGAGCTCAAGGGACAGACACATTCAGCCATATAAATATGCCATATACATATACCAATGTCAAGCTTTAAGTATCGACGAAGCAGGCAGAATTTTATAAGTAGTACTGCTTGGCAGATTTATCTGCAAGCAAACCGTCATTCAAATATATTAAATACGGTAAATGAAATTGGCTCGTATATTGTTTAATTTGCGATGGGATGGCACACGCAATGTGACAGATTCAACAATTTGACATTAACCCTTGTGTTAATACGCGCCTACCCGGGTACCCACCATGCTACTGTTTTAATGAAAGAAACTGACAAAAATTAAAACTTCAACTTATGCTCTCGGAACAAAGCAAATAGGGAATTTTTCTTAAAAATATATTTTTTTCCTTTCACAAAAAATTTTTTTAAACTTTAAACATTGTACCAAAAATTAAGAATTATACATAAAATTATGTTTATTAACTCAAGCAAGTAAACTTTATGATAAAACTAATAGAAAAAAATAACAATTATTAGTTTATAAAAAATTAAAAATAAAACATAAATAACAAAGGAAAATCCTTTTGACCTTGTAAACAGCAGCTCTGCTGAATAGAAATCAAATTTGCTACCTCAGCAGGTTATCTGAGGTAATCGGCTTTGACTCGTGATGTCATTAACAAATTTACGAAAGTTTGCCTGATTAAACTTGTTTAAGTACTAAATAACAATGTATATTTAACAGAAAATTATTTTTAACATACTTTCTTTCACGGAAATATGTATTTAAAATTTTCATATTACAATAAATGCTAAACAGCATCAGTAAAGTTTGGTATGAACATAAGGGTTAAGCTAAGGAGATATGACTTTAAAACATTTTGCTCAAGGTTACCTAATGTAACAGACGAGTCCTGTGCTAAAACAAACTAATTTCATACTATATTCACATCCTTGCTAGCTTTAATCGCGCTTACTTTTGCAGCACACCTGTCTGACAACTGACAGCTTGAACGTATTGAAAAGCATAAACATGATTATTTCTTTTATTTGAAAGTGAATTTTTAAAATACACTTCTAAGGTAAGTAAGCATAATCCCTGGCTTAATCTACGGTAAGACTTTGTCCTCTATGCACACAAACCAAGTAACTATAATATGAAAACTCATTTAGCATTTCAAGATGGTCTGGCCAAGTCAAGGTTGCCTTTGATAATTTCAGCTGCTAAGCATATTTTTGATTTTAATTATCGTGCCAACTCGTGTTAGCTGCAACTCTTACTTAATCAACCTGTCATGGCAGTTCCTGTGCAGCCTGACCGTATTTTAGATATCAAATAGCGGATTAAACACTTTTGATTTCAAATAATATTAGATAATTGAGAAAATTTTAGGTCACGATTTCGTGCTTTGTTATGCTGCAAATTTATTAAAATCCCAACCACATTAGACACAATTAATTTGAAAATATTTCAATCGCTGCTTAGTTACGCAATTCCAGTGATTATTTTATTACATGTGCAAACAATTCAATAGCTTCAGCAAAAGCTAATAAAAAGCTATAATCACTTATAAATGACATAACAGACGTTGCTTTCACCTGCATCGAAACCTAACCCTAATCATTTACACATCTTTGTTCCGTGTTTTTTATTTTTTTTTTTTTTTTTTTTTGTTTTTTAGGTGTCTACATAAAAGGATTTATTTATAAAGTATGCTCAATAATGACAAGGACGCTTTTTATAGCAGCTTCCCTTGCTTATCGCCAACACTTTTTCTTACAGCTACACATGCCAGGCATGCCTTATTACCTTAAACTGCCTACCACATCCTTGCAGCAGCAGTTTGAGGCGAAATTTGTCACACATACCAGCCAAGGCAGGCACACAAGCACACACAAGCAGGCAGACAGACAGATCGACGCTGGCAAAGTGTGTGGCTGGGGGTATGCAGCATTCTCTAAATAAATCGTTGAAGTCAAAATACAAAATGTCTTTTTAATAAAATTTCATGCACGCACAAAACAATTTGTCTTGCTTAAAAACATTTCCATACAAAATCCATGCCAACACAAATTCTGCTAAATTTATCAATCAAAATATTAAACAAAGTACACCCAAAAAAAAAAAAAAAAAAAAAATAAAAATAATAAGAATAAGAAGAAATCCTTTAGCACGTCATGGCTGTGCAAGTGGCAGCAGTTCACTGAGCGACTATTGTACGCGAATGATGCCGCCGCCGCCGTCCTTGGCTGCCTTTGCCGTCTTGGCTCTTGCCATTGTAAATCCGCGAACATTCAAAGTTGTCAACTTGACGACATTAAGGCGCGTGAATCTTTTTTATTGTTATTTTAACACAGTACTCAACTCCTCAACGCGTGTCCTGCGCCGCCTGCGCCATCACATACTTCATGTGCTAGGCCCGGCGATTGTATTCTTATGCGCATATGTGTATGCCAGACAGCATGTGCTGCCTCTGCTCCCGCTGCTGCTGCCAGCATTCGTTACATGAATCGCACAAATGGCTTTGTTGCGAGTGATTTTCTTTTATTATTTCACATGCTTGGATTATTATTTTCGCGTTTTTCATGCACTCTACACAATGGCATGATGTGTGCATATATATACTCACAGCTATATACTTATACATTTGTATATATACTATATATTTTGTAGTCGCATTTAAATATTTGAAATGCATGCAGACATGCTACAGCGTCTCTTTACACAAATAAACATAAATACACGTATGTGTTTCTTGCTTAAGTAATAAATTTTCTTGTCATAATGAAAACCATATGCAAATGTCAAAGTACAAACACACACGCCCTCACATGCTCTACTCTTAACTATCAACTTTGTATGTGTGTGTGTGTGTGTATGTGTGTGCATGTTTGTGTGTCAAATAACTTTAAAAAATTTTATTTCATAAATGAATTCCTCATCTAAGCTGATTTGTTGTATGCAGTCAAAGTTGACTGTACAGTCTGCTCAACATATAATGAGCTCATGTCTAGTTGCTTGCCGAACTCGTGCATGCTCCCCTCTAAGCTGAGAACTAAGTTTGTTAACGTCAGCGATTATTGTCGCTGCTTATTCTACTGAGCTCGCCCAAAATATGCTGCGCGCTAATCTTATAATAATGCAAAATATAGCATGCAGATGTAGGCTTTTTTGTACAGGTAAAAAATGTATACAAACATTAACTATGCGAGTTGACATTATAAGCCAAACTAATTAACTCATTCCGTCGGGGCGCACCCGAATATACAATACCCTGTATCGAATCCAAAATTAAATGAATTTTTGTTTTTCGCCTTCAAAATTTTATATTAAACAAAAAAAAATAACGTTATTTTGAAAAACCAACGGTTTTTTTTAGTAAATGTATTTTTTCGACCGATCGTTCCTATGGCAGCTACATGTTATAGACTTAGTATCGAAAAAACAAAATAAACTCGTTGTGCCTATGGATTCGGATATAGGATACATACAGACGAACAGACCAACATGGCAAGATCGACTCATCTTTCGATGCTGATCAAGAATATATATACTTTATGGGGTCTGCCACGCCTCCTTCTGACCGTTAGATACATTTGCACAACTTTAATATATCCTTTGGATTTTTTTGGTATAGGGTATAATAATTTGTCTGCTGGCGCATATATGCTATGGTAATGTGATTAACATTTTTAAATTCGTCGAATCGATCTTGCACTGTGGAAGAACCTCAAATGAATGTGTCAATTAGTTAATTAGTTTCTCAATCAAATATTGAAACTCACTTAATTAGTTTTTCAATCAAATATGGCACAAATTTGTCTACTCAAAATACAGTCGAATAATGAAAGAAACTAATTAATTAAATATTTTCTACATTTACGCTACAGTTTTCATTTGCCGACGTGACTGTTATTTATATTAAATGTTTTTCAAATGATTTCATTTTAAACTAAGTGACTAAACTAAATATTTGCCTGTCATGTTTCGAACCAGCACGCGCCATAACACGCATGAGCACTAAAGTGTATGTGTGTGTGTGTGTGTGTGTATGTGAGTTAATTAAATTAGTTATAGTTTTGTGCAAGTATGTGCATGTTTTTAAAAACTTAAGATTTGTGTTTGGCCCGCATCTGTTGCAGTTTTGAAATTGCTTAGCAAAACCGCAAAACAAACTCCCTCAGCCGTGTAAACTGAAAACAAAGCCAGCAAACAAAACAAAACAACAAAAATAAAAAAAAATAAAACACAAAGCAAAAAGTAGGAAACGACGTCCGCAAATTATTTTATTTAAGAAGAAGAAGAAGCAGCAGCAGCAGCAGCAACGAAACAAACTACAAAGAAGCATAACCCAAAAGTAAAAGCATAAACACACATCTGCGTAATTCCTAAGAAGGCAATTCAAACTTTTCCTAATAGAAAATTACTTAATTTTTAAGCTTTTCCATGGCGCATTTTCCAACTTATGCGCAAGGCATTTTTTTGCCTTTTGTTTGTTCTGCTGCTTCTCCTGTTTTTTTTTTTTTTTTTCAGCCGCTATTTTCAGCACTTGTGACATTGGTTTTACTGTAATCGTCATCGTCGTCGTTCCTTGTGCGTTCTGCGGTTTCCCCTACAACATCTAGACAGCAACTCAGTGCATGTAATTTTCCCTAATGTTGGCAATTCAGACATTTTAATATACACACGCTTGGAAATTGTTGAAAATTATGAACTACACTGGCGTGTGTGTACATGTACATACATGCGAAATTGCCAATGAGACACGCAAAGGCGCAAGTTTTATTGCTCCCCAGCATGTGTCTGTGTGCCTGCATGAGTGTGTGCGAGTGTGCGAGTGTGCGAGTGTGCGAGTGTGTGTGTGGGTGGCATAACGAAAATATATGGCAACAAGTAATTAGAAAATTTGAGTTAATAATCTATGTAAGCGAGCTCTGCTGCAGCTGTGTCTGCCTTTTATAGTCTATGAAAACTTTATGAACACTTGTATTTTTGTTTAATGAAAATCCGTTTTGTATGAGGCATGTAAATAATTGTTAATCGATGTGGATTAGGTATATGTGCCAGGTTATTTGTCTAAGCTGGCATTAAATAATGTTGAAATTACTTTTATGCTTTATGCATATGCCTCGAGGCTATGATATTTTACTACAGGAAACTTAGCTGAATGAGCAAAGTCGAGCTGTCGGCATTGAAACATAGATTGAATTTATTTATAACCAGTGCTTACGAAATGTCTGACTTAACATATTAATAATATGTGAGAAAACTTCCTTAAAAAAGAAAACAATTGAAAAAACGAAAATAAAATAAAATTTTATTAATTCATTTAATATTAATATACAATAAAAAAGACCAAAAATTAAATTTTCTAAGTGTTACAGATTTGACAGTCTCTGTTATTTTATTTCTATATCGAGCTTGAATAGTTCTGAGGATTGTTGTAGCCAGATCAAGCGCTTTTGCTATGTTTACCGCATTTTCTCAATCATTAAATCGTCGTAAAACACCCATGTATGTGATTCAATGAGTTTTTCCTCTATTCTGTATGATTTGTCGTAAGCTAATTAAGGAATCCAATGCTGACGGATTTTGATCAGAAAAATACCATTTTCAGGTTGTCAGCACTGATTTCACAGAAGTTTCAACAAGTTTGAAATCAACTGATGCCCCTAAAAATAAATAAAAAAAACAAAGCAATACGCAATACATGACTCATAGCGAAAATTAGTCTTCATTGAGAGACGACAGAAATTCGAAAAAAAAAACGCAAAAAGAAACGTCGCATAGCGAGGTCTTAGTGTTTTTTGTGATTCAGTGAATCTGCAATTTCTTAAGGCAAAACTGTTTTCAAACCGTACGAAAAGCGACTTGATGCTACGAAGTTTGTACAAAGCGATGCTGATGAGGAACTGTGCTTTTAAACAAAAGAAGAAG
>JBAMBQ010005021.1:0-32514 GCA_037044495.1 Stegana nigrithorax
GTACAGCCAAAACTAAAAACTCATTAAACACAAAACGAAGGCCATTGATTGCCATTCAATGCTCATTGCTCATTCTCAGTCCGCCATTCTGGCAGCCGCCACTCTTCTGGATCGCAGCTCGCCATTTGTTTGGTCGTGAGTTATGTCGCTCATTAATGTCAATTGCTAAGCGCCTGCGGCTTTACCTCCTATTTTAGTAATTTTTTTTTTAGTTTTCCTTTTTTTCCACCTAATCGGCTTACATGCGTGCCACTTAGTGACTTCTGCTCTCGGCCCTTGCATTTTGTTTTCATTTAAGCATACTTCGCTTGGTTACCTTATTCATACATTTACAAGTGGGTTTTTATGACTGTGCCAATTAGTTACACAAAGAGTAAATTTTCTTCTTTTTTTTTTTTAATCTTTTAAATATTTTTTAATGACTTGATGACAAGACATGCATATACGACGAAGTGTAAAGACACAAAAAGTAATTGGAATAGATGTTGGAATGGGCACTATAGTGGAATGAAAATTCCAAGCATATTGGGGTTTCAAGATGGACTAGCCTTGAGTTAAATATGTATATATATAAAGCTTAAGGTCTTAGAGAGTGTTTATATACATTGTTCTATCTTTAACTCGCATGATTCTGTTTGGCGTTTCCCAAAATAAACTTTGCCTATGGAAGCTAACTTTAAAGTGTTAATTTTGTATACCTGTTGCTGAAATCTGCCAGACTTTAGCAAAGCAATACCCTACACTGGTTCAGCCAGGTTATCAAATAAAGCTTTTATATTTTCTATTTCTATGTACTATGACAATCAAATGTTTATGGAATACTCACCGCGGGCGCACACGAAAATCGGCGCGATGCTCGTACATCATGACTGCAAAAGGGCCTTCAGGAGGACGCAGCTCTTGTGAGGTTCTTATGTAGAGATATGCGAGGAGTATAGCGGGCGCACAGTACCTAGTTGGCATACAAGAACAATAACAACAATCGAGTACCGTCAACATGAAACAGGAAACAGGATTAAAGGCAAGTATTCAACCAAAAGTGCTTGTTTGGGATAAAAGGATGTTTTACGTGCAAACCGCACCATTAAAATTTATTTGAACGTTTTTTTTTTTTTTTTGTTCTTTTTTTTTTATTTATTTGTTTTTTGTCTTATCATAAATTTAGACATTTACTTACATAATCAAAAACAAACCACGCGTATATTCGTGCATATCATCCATAAGATTCACAACGCACAAGCCAATGCCATCCAGTCTCGAGACATAATCCTGCGAAAAAAAAACAGCAACAACAACAAATACAACAAAATACGTGAGAGTGTAAATTTTTAATGCCTTCATCAATGTAAGAAGATTAAAAACCGAATGAACAAAAAAAAAAATGAAATAAAATCATAAAACAAAAACAAAGAAAAAAAAGACGCACCTGACGCTTTAATTCTGTGTATATAAGCAGATTTTTTTGTTTTTGTTTTTTTATTTTTTTTTTTTTTTTAAAGAAATATAACAAATGTTTTGTATTTTGTCTAGGCCAATGTTTCCTTAACTAATTTGCTGAATAAACTTTCTTATAAGCAACTAAAATTAATTTATTCACAATAAATTCAATGACAGATCAACGTTGTTTCACCTTTTAACATCAAATAATAATTGAAGTAACCTTTTGTGACTTTCTGTAATAATTTCAATGTCATTCTGTAAAGTCAAATGCGACACGTCCTGTTTTGTCACTTGTCGAGAAAATTGTGAATAAAAAAGTTATTTGTTATACGCTGCGTATTCGCGATTCCTGTGAATTTCGTAAGACCCCGGCTTAGGTTGCCAAACGTTTGCACACTAATGTAAATGCTTTTTAACAAGATTGTAAATGTGAACGTTTCAATAGTAAAAAAAAAAAAAAAAAAAAAGAGCAGCAGCTCCCACTGCAATTTGCATGCTTTGATAATATGAAAAATTCCCATGAAAAATAATTTCGTATGAAAAACGTTGATAAAGTTTACAACTACCCTGACAACATACCAACTTAGCTTAACGCAAAGCTACACATTCCACTGCCACTGCCACTTGCTTAACCCTGCGCCCAAATAGCTCACAACACCCCACGCAATTGAACCCCACGCAATCCAATAGCGCAGCATGCAACCCCACTTAACCCGGACTCTACCTGACTGACTGACACGGACGAACGCATCGCCGGCAGCTCTCAAAGCAGCATAACAGCATCTATGAAGCGAACAATGAATGCAAAACATAAATAAGTTTTAATAAGACTTCAGAAAAAAGCAAAAGCCCAGATGCAGAAATAAGCCAACTCAGACAGCATTTAGCCTGCACGCCATATTTTGTGTGGGCTGTCAGTGTTTCTTTCTTTCTTTTGCTTTTTCTTTTTTTTTTTTGGTTTTGTTGTTTTTCTACTTTTGGTTTTTTAAGTTTTAGTCGTAAAGATTTTGGCACGCTTCAAACTTGAAGGTGAAAACTTTGACTCAGTCTGCGCGTTAGTCGCTTCTGGCTTCTGGATTAAGCTGGTTATGAGCCAAGTGATAAAGGACTTCAGGACCTGACTGCAGGCACGATTGAGTCTGTGGCATTGTGTGTAGCATAGTTAAAGCGGCACAATCCGGTCAGCTACGAGAGACACCATTTTTAGACAAACTGCACTCACTCAAGATGGATGCAGGCAAAAACAATGGGAGACTGCTTTTTTTTTTTTTTTTTTTTTTTTTGTATTCGAAAAGCAATTGCTTCTTAGTTGCTTAAGTTGCTGCTTACTGCACTTACTTCTCTTTTCAACGAAGGATACGCAGCTGTTGCTGTTGTTGTTTTTTATTTAATTTTCCATAACATTTTCTTTTTATATTTTAACGTGAGCACAGTAAGTTTCGTATAGCTTAACGAGTCCGGCGGCTGCATAACTGTATTCTTCATTAAAAGTAGCATAAATATTTTCCCCCGTTCTGATTTTATTATTATTTGTTTATTTGTTTTTTTTTTTTATTTTTTTTTTTTATTTTGTTTTTGCCTTCTTTGGATTACCGAAAGTAAATAAATTTTTCTCTTTTTTTTTTTAAGTTCGGTTTTCTTGGTAGGAAAAACTTATAATTAATAATTATTGTAGATTTTCTTTTTTTGCAGTTTACTTTTCCTGTGAAATTCATTAATGAGCTGACTTTGTGAAAATATACACATCGAAGATGTAACTATGTAAATTTATTTTATTTTTTTTTTGTATGCAACAATTATTATTACAATTTGCGTTGCTTCTTTATTTTTTTTTTTTTGTTTTTTTTTTTTTTTTGTGTTGTTACTGTTGTTGTTTGGTGAAAAAAGAAGAAATAATACTTTTGTAATTGATTTGAGTTGCTCATTGCACAAAGGTATTGAAGAAAATTTTAATAAAAAATATGCAAGTGAAATATTTTCAACTTGACGCTGTACGCTTAAGATAATTTATTGACTGTAGTGGAGGCAACAACCAATGCCACCATCAGCAACTCAACCATCACAACAACAACAACAATAAAAGCAACAATAGCAAAACAAAAAAAAGTAACAGCACATCAGCACAACACTCAAACAAGTAACTGTTGTAGGGTTACATCGTCGAAGCGAAGGGAGGCGGGCAGTGCGGTTGCAGGTATGAAGCCATAGGCAGCATGTGAAACAAACACATTAATAACAATTTATATCCACTGTCATTCAACGGAAGTCATCATTTTCATTTTTGCCTTCTTTCCTATTTTCTTCCGGTTGCTGTTTTATTTTTTTACGAAGCAAGTCGGCATTTTACTGATTTACACTGACAAGAGCAACAACACGTTAACCAGCGAAATATATTCAACAACAAATTGAAATGACAACAAAAGCAACAACACTCCTAACAACAAACAACGACAACAGCAGCAACAGCATCAACAGCAGCAGCAGCAGGCAACATGAGGATAATCATTCTACTGTCATAATTCTGACTTAGACGAATCGTGCAAAATGATATTCATGGCAAGGCACAAAGAGCCAATCATACTAACACATACATACACACACACACACACACACACACACACGTACACATACATGCGTAAAAAAAAGCCGCCTGACTGCCTGACTGGCTGAATGGCTTGTTGAGTGCGCGTTGAAATCGCGTCGAAACGACCGGACTGCGAATCTGACACCGCCGCCATTTCGACTCCAGACACTTAAGCGTGATGCCGACCTCTAACCAACATATGAGTAAAGTGCCCAAATAGGATTGCCAAGGCGCATCAAGCAGCTGAGCAGTCTGAACAACTTGAAGTACACGTACATATACTTATATATACTTATATATATATGCGTATGTATGTACATAATATATGTTATAATAATGTATGTAAATGTATGTACATATGCGCCTACGCCTGCTAAATGGGCACCGGGGCTGTGCCATAGCAAGTGTAGCATGCTTCGTAAAGTCTGTTTATACACTTACACTAACGATCTCATATAAAGTATATCAGGGGGATCCCATGCATAACATACGATTAGAGAATAATAGAAAATCATGGCTGCCAACAAATTGACAAATAAATCAGTTTTCCAGTTCTCAACTGACCGACCACTTGATGGCATATGCGCAATATTGCCAAATTATAACAATTATGCTTATTTTGCTATGCTCGCAGAAATTTCGAAGCAGCTGAAAGGCAAACAAAGTTAAGGCATTCTAGTTGAGTAGCATGTGAGCATCAAGAACTTACTTCTTTATGAAAAACGTTTATTTATTTGCAATTGGCTGTTGTGTGAAGAACAACTTCTGTGAAAACTTTTATTACAGCGAAACCTCGCAAAACGGACAGTCCCCATACCCATACAGATCGCATAACCGGATAAATATGCCAAGTTTTTCAGAATTTTTCCTATACAAAATGTGTTCATGCATAATCGTAGAGTAAACTAAAGAAATGATGACACGAATAATCGAATAAAATTGCAGCAGCAAAATGAGATTCATATGTGAGTACTGTAGCTGCTGTCAATTTCACTTGCTTAGGCATCAAATTGTCATAATGTGTTGACATTTATGTAAATATTCTAAGTAAACAAAAATCCGAACTTAGCAAGTGAAACGAAAATCGTCAGAGGCCAACAAAATATCCACTGTGCTGAGAGACAAGACGTCAACTTACAGTTTAGAGCACAACTGTGTTTTGCACATGACATAAAAACAAGCGAAAGTAATTTTTTATATTCAGTTAAAAAATAAAGCAGAAATATAATGGAAAAACAAAGTGTGGAGTAATGCCAAAAAGGCAAAACAAATGTGCCCAGCAGCCACGAAGTGTGACGAGCGGTTAAGCGGCTGAACAGCTGAACAGCTGAGCCGCTGAACAGTTGAACAGCTGAACGGCCAATTGGTTTAACATTAACTGAAACTCTGAGCAAAGGGACGCGGGGTGTGGGAGTGTGCATGTGGTTACCGTCAGCGAAATAAGAAAAGAAAAACAACAGCAAACAAATTTTAATAAAATAATAAAAACAAAATCTCATGCTGCAATTTTTCGTTGTTTTTATTTTTTTTTTTTATTTCCTTTTTGTTTTTGTTTTTTTCCTGTTTACTTTCTTTTTCATTTCATTTTAAATTTATTTTATTTTTAAATTAGGATAAAAAAAAAGACCAAAAATGTTTACGCTTCGATTCTCATTTGCATTTGCCGTGCTTTTTATTTAATTTATATTTTATTTCGCATGCTTTTATCATTTTTTTTTTTTTGTTTTTTATTTCTTTTCTGCGTCTTTTGTTCTCATTTTTTATTTACCGACTTTGTTTTTTTTTTCGCGCTTACGTAAACTTTTTATTTTGTTTCAACTGTTGCTTCCGCTACTTCCTTTTTGTAGAGATTCTGATGGTGATATAAGCTTATGTGAATCTCGCCAATAAGAACGACAGCAGCCGCAGTAGCAGAAGAAGCAACAACAACAACAATGATAAAAAATAAAAAACAAAATGACAATAACACAAATAGCACAATAGATAATTTAGCTACTCAAGCAGCAAAGGCGCTTAGGTGAGTTCGCTGCTAAGGTGTTGGCCTGTATAGCGTCTGGGCTGGCTGGGCTGGGCTGGTTGGGCTGTGATGGGTTTGATGTGTCGTTGTGCCGCTGGTTGCTGTGGCAGCGACATCGGCTGTCTAATGGCATAATAACACACACAATCCATAAGTACAATTGCGAATTTCTCTTATAATAAGGTTATGCGTATACAGCAACGCATATAAATGCAAATCATTTTTTTTTTTTCTTTTCCATTCACTTTGCTATAAGACTTAACGTACTTCAAACTTTTTTTAACCAATTTGCCGGAATGTTTTCTTTCTTTCTTCTATTTTATTTATTTTATTTAATTTTTTTTTTTTTTTTTTATTTTTCTTTCGTTTCGTTTAATAGAAGTATATATACATTTAGCATATATATATTCGGTATGCAGCAGATGTTTGTGGCACAAAATGAATGATGCTCAGCATAAGCGACATGATGTAGTACAGTGAGTGCAGCATTCCATCTATGTAGGTGACCTCGATTTGACCAGCTTAGTTGGCTACGGTTTCGGCTTTGATTTCTGAATTGTGATTTTGTTGTGCATTGTGGGGTTTGTTTACGCAAATATGTGCGAAATGCCATTGTATGGTTATTTCTTGTTTACTAAACAATAACAATCGATTTGGAATTTTTCCTATTTTCTTTTTCTACTGCTGCTTTAAAGCAGAAAAAAAAGCAATATATTATTTTCTTTTTTTTTTTTTTTGTTTGTTTGAAACTTTTGCTATCCTGCGGCAATTTATATGCTCAATGAGCACAAAAAGCAAAACTTCATAATCATTCATATAAGCAGTCAAACTTGCCGCTCTGTTTTTTAAATTTATTTAAATGTTCGTTATTTTTTTTTTTTATTAATTAATTACGTTAATCACGATTTAAATTTTGGTTATTTTTAATTTTTCATTATGTTTCTTAAGCGAAATTTATGAACACATTGAGAAAAGTAAGCAGAAGACTTGATACGGAATTCATTACCGTCAGAAAGCTTTACAATGCATAAAGTAATGAAAAAACTTCGCCTCTGATGGTTGACAGCATCATCAATCAGCAGATCTGCATCCTTTGCCCTCTCACTCTGACAAGTTGTCCTAAAGAGTTTTCTTTCTGCGTGCGATAATTAAGCATTTTAACATAGTTTCATAGTGTCAACACCATCAAAAAACGACAGACTTTAAGATTTCAGGCACGTACCGACTTCAATCATGTAATTCATTTGTAATAGAGAGGATTGACTCCTCTTATAGACAAAAAAGTCTATTGTTAATTATTATGTTCCTATATCAAATATGCGTTTCTCGAACCAGCATGCTAAGACCGTGCAAGGGAATTTATTTTGTAGTGACAAGAGCACATTAACTGTTTAGTTAAAACGATTACGGTTCTCATTTAATTTAGAAGCCTAACCGACTGAGCTGCCAGACTTGACCCAGCAACAAAATGTACACAGCTTTTAAAGACGAAAACAAATTTGGAAATTGTTTTTGCGGCGCATACCAAGAAATTACAAAACTAAGAAGACAACATGAACATGAAGAAAATAGAAAATTTCATTAGCAAAGCAACACAACACAATCAAAAAACAAAAAAAAAAAAAATAAAAAAAAAAAACCAGAAAATTTCTTCAACTTTTCGCAACGCATTTTGAAGGACTTTTTCCTTGTTGCCATGATAAATGCTTGGAAATATTTTTCGCCAAAAAATCTTACTCTGCTCATGCATCAGAATTTCAAAACTTCAACAGCATCCTGTACACATGCAAACAAACAAGTTCTGTGCGACTACGCAGACAACTTCTTGAAACAATTCGCCAAGGTGGAGCATGAAGCTATTAAAGAAAAACAAGAAAACAAGTAAACAAAATAAAACAAAACATACATTTTAGTTGTGCCAAACTGTTTAAGCATTACGCGGCGTATACGTAATTTGCCTTTGCTTGCGGTATGCGCATGCTGCATACGCCAAGGGGATATATATACGCGAACTTAACGAGGCACGCAAATACAAAGTTGGCAACATAAGTTGCTGCATTTCAGTTACTTTCAAATGGCGGCTCTGCCTGTGGCACTTGGCAGATCGGCACTTAGTACATAATTTGCCGCATGAATTGTAATAAAAATTTGTGACAACTCTTAAAAAGAAATCATAATCATAATTAAAATTTAGAGAGAGAGAGAGAGAGAGAGAGAGATGAGTAGAGAAGAGAAGAGTAAAAAAAAAAAAAAACATGAAACAGTTAACATGAAAAAGGAAATAAAAGTCAATAAAAGCCACATTGCATGCCAGCCAACACTTTCCCAGTTTACTTGCCTGCTGTGCAGATGCTTAGAACTCTCGCAGCTGGCACTACAGCAATTGCCTCAGGAAAAATATGCACAGTCGCTTGGCATGGGCAAGGAGACATCCATGCACATGTCAGTTGTTAAATGGTTTGTCACAAACACGACTGAGCGCATACGCAACGCAACGCAACGCAACGTATACTCAACGCATAGTCACAGCCAGCAAACGGCTTTCGATAAAATATTACAAAGCCAGTTAACAGCATTTATGTGTTAACGAACAATATTCCACTGAATATTTAACAAAGTGCTTAACACGCTTTGCTTTTCACAATCCAAACAGAAACATGAGCCGCATGCGGTTTCAAATGCTTCTAATGCAAGAGCAGCATACGTGTATACAAACCCTAGCAATGTCGGTTAATGCGGCTGAGTGAGTGTAAGAAAGCAGATTGAATTCAAAATTACAAAAAGTAGCAAATAAAATTATTCAAAACAAACGAAAACGGCCAACATGGGACAAATGAAATGCTAGCTTCAGCTTAATCAACATGTTTGCAACTTCTTCTTTGGCTTCTTCATCATATTTTTTCATATGGCCCCTATGGGGATCACTAGCAAAACTTTATCAGCGTTTTTGTTAGGTATTTGGCACGCAACTATTAGGAAATTGTTGACAGCATTTTCACTTAATTGTTTTTTATTTTTATTTTTTTGTTTTTTTTTTTTATTTTGTTTTTGTTTCATTAAAATCCATTTTACGTGCTCTTTAACTGTAAATTTCTATGTCAGCCAAGTGTTAATGAAAATGAAACAAATCTCCAAACGAACTTTTTGCGCATGTCACCCTTGCTTATGCATATTTGTGAGTCCTGATACTTTTTAGTGTGCACCTACGTTTATACTCCAGTTGTCTAGTGTTCTTAATTATATCATAATAATAGCTATGCCCCATTTTACACGGAAGCTAAGTTCTGCACAAAACCGTGCAACTCAAATAATTAATATTTATATTGAAAACCAATGTAAAACAAAAAATTATTATAAATTATATTTTATTGAACACCAAATTTAAGTTACGCATCTGATGAAATATAAAAATATCAGTTTAACTACAATATATAAAACGTAAAATTTATTCAATTTATTTCTAAAATGAAAATTATAACAATCAAAAAAAAAAAAAAAAAATTATATATCTTCTAAAACTATAAAATTGCAGTATCACGATGTTCCAATACGCTAATACGCTGAAGCCGCCCAAACCGATTTCAATATAATTTCGTGGATGTGTAGGGTTAGAGATGGAATGTGTTATATCACTTTTAGCAGTGAATAATATTTTTTTTATTTTTTTTTTTTTCAATTTCAACAATTCGTGAGTACACAGAATTTAGCTTATTAGTTTTAGCCTCATTTTGTTTATACACGCAATAACTGCGCAAGTTCACAGATTGCTTCGCTCGCACAACGTTCATATGTCCAAGGGGTGAAGAATTTATCTTGGCTTTCGACGACTTCGAATGCTTCGATGACTAAGAAGAGTTCATTATTGATTCCATGTTGCGTGTAGCTTAATTCTCACTTTGCGCTGCTCTTTACTCTTTACTCGTGCATGCTCGTGTATGCCATGGACACAGTCTGTGTGATTTGTTTTTGTAGCTGCTGCTGTAGCGATTGCTGATTGCTTTCTTGCCCGGTTAGACATTTTGCTGTTGCTACATCAAACGGATTTCCGCTACACGCCAGAGAAAACAACAGAAAAATTGGCTGGCATGAATGATTGCCTGCTTGCATAAACAAAATGGCCCACGCAACGCTGACTGAGTTCAAGTGAGGTGCAAGTATTTGCCATAAATAAATGCATAGCTCAGCGCTGGCCTCGCATAGTCTTACATGATCGGCCCTCCCCCCCTCATCATGGTGGTAAGCAGCATCTGAAGCAAATCCACTCGCAGCTTTTTGTAGGCGACAACAGCCTTTACTTAGCCACTACGGCGAGCCATTGAAGTTTCAGCAGTGCAATCAGGCCGAAAATGTTGTCGGCAACTTTTATTGGCAAGCGTAACTTTTGACTATGCGCCAAAGGTTATTCCATTCCAATTTGTAACATTCGATGCTCTGCAGCACTTGTCCCATAAATCGCATAACGGAAGCTGTAGTCTCATTGTGGACATGCGCGAATCGATTGATCAGCACAAAAAACAAATCGACAAATCGACTTGATTGGACTGCACTTTCTCTCGTCTCCTTTCGTCTCAACATGTTTCATTTGTATCGACTTGAGCTGTGTACATTTTTTTTTCTTGCACGAGATGACATAAGTTGCATTTTTTGTTACATATTTGTGAATTTTCCCTTATTTTAGTGTAGAATCATTTGAGCGTAAACGAAATTAACATTTACTGAATTTACAAAAACTAATCTAAAACACAAGTCTTTGCTGTATTTTCAATTTATTATGGCGCATGTCAATTATCATGTTCCGCAATGATTGAGGTTCAGCAGCCATGGCAGGTTTGCATATTAAAATTCAAATTTTTTTGACAAAACTTTGAATCAGTTTTTTTGCTGCTTGCTCACCGAAAACACACAAAAGGCAAAAGGCAAACACAAAGAACAATACAACAATATGCCAATTAAGTCATATAACATAGTGAAAGTATTCGTACAATGTCGTGATTTGATGGGTCAAAAATCTGCGTTTTTTTTTATATTTTGATTTATTTATTTGCTGCTCCGTTCTCGGACTTTTTTAATTTGCACAATGTGACATATGTCAGTAGTTAGATAATTGTATAAACGCAATATTGAAACTAAACGCAAGTGAAGCGCGATTAGCGAATATATACGTCGCTAAGCTGTGATACACATTGACTGTGAGTTTTCGTTGTCTACATTAAAACAATTAAAAGTCGAAATTATGCCAGTGTGCAGTCGCATGCACAGAGCGCAGGGCACAGCGTGCCGAGCAGGCAGGGACCCAAGCACTTGGTGATGCCGAAAATTCCAAGTGACGTATTTAGTGAAGCGTGCATAAGTTCAATGTTCAAACAACAAACAACACAGGCAATGACACGCTAACGCCTGACCCGTACCCGCACCCGCACCCAGTCCTGGACTCAGTCAAGTCCAAGCCAACACCGAACCCAGACTGCGCGTCAACGAACGTGCACAAAAATTTTCATAAATTTGCTCAAATTTCGTTCTTTCTTCAGATGAAAGCATGAATGAACCTGACTTTGACAGAATGTTGACTGTGCCTGTTATTGCTCTCTCACTCGCTCACATGGACTGTTGGCTGTTTAATAAATGTAAATCGACAAAGCACACGGCGTATACGCAACGGCCACAGCCAGCAGCTGGCAGCCAAAGAGACACGGCACAGGACCGTGACCAGGGACGGACAAGCAAAGCGTAGCTAGAAAATTATACGCACAGACTATATTAATGAAATCATTGACGACTGATTGAGTTTGACTGCCAGCAGAGCGGGCGCGTGTGTGGCAAGCAGCGTTTTTTTTTTTTTTTTGGTTTGTTTTTTTTTTTTCATAAAGTATCTTTTATCAGGCTTTACCTTTTTTGGTGTGTTTACTCTTTCTCAGCTATTTCAGTACGAGGTGTTCGGTTGTTCAGTTGTTCGTCGCTGCCATTGAACACTTCGCTGAATTGCCAAATAAATTATTCAGTTTGTCTAGGACTATGAAGGACATTTTTATTATTATTATTATGATTACTATGCGTGGTTCTTATCGTGTTAGCACTATGCGTATATGTGTGTGTGTATGAGTGTATGTGTATACGCTTATGTGTGCATTAGCAGCACCGTGACAATCGGCTTGCCTGGGCTATTTTCGTTTGCGTTCTAACAACAACAACAACAACAACAAGAAAATGTATATTTTATTTTACATTACTTATTTTTGAGTTTCGAAATAAGTTTTACCTTTGGGCAAATTCCACAAGGTTTTGTGTTATTTTTTTTTTCTTATATATATATATATATATATTTATAAAAGTGCAAGCGGCATGCGTTGTTGGAAGACCTTATGAACTTATTATGCCCGCATGTCCCATACAATCAATTTGTAATAAAGTTGCCTTATTATCTCTCGCTCTTTCTTTTTATTCTTCCTCTGTGTCACCCAACTCGATTACATATCATATTATCATATCACATGGTTTAAATAATTAATTCATTGATGTTTATCATTGAATTTGGATAAACGAAATATGAAGTGCAGCACTATAAATTTTAAAATTTCATAAAACATATTGCACAGACTATGCAGAATCAAAGTTGATTGAAAGATAAGCAAAAATATTGCAAATTGCCAAAATATACAGGCCAAGGATGGCTGTGTTTTATAGGTTTGTTTTCCAAATTGGCATTATTGCTGCTTGTGTTGGTCAATTTAACAAACGACGTCTGACAAGATCTCAGTGCTCTTTTGCCATTTCCGCATGAATAAACTTACACCGAAAAAATGCTTGCGATTTGGGCCAATGGAAAATCAAGGCTCAGTTCTCGAAACTGAACGTGCGCTGCACTCATTTCACGCTCGACATAGTCGTTCATCGGAGCAAGTCATTCGCACGGCCACGAATCTCTTGTATCGCTTATGCACCACGCACATTCTATTCAGTTGCCGTCCAACACACACAAAGAATGTATCCTCGCTGTGCTGAAGGCATCATCGGCGCTCATTTCATTATGTGCGGTCTCAGTTGTTTCCATGTTGTACTACGAATCTATTAGCAGAAATCGTATTGAAACACTAATGGCTTACAACTACTTTCTAAGTAAAGTTATTACCAAGGCCATGACCATGATTTTCCTATATGTTTTAGTTTATGTTAAAGTTTTCCCCTAAAAAAAAAAAAGAAAAAAAAAAGAAAACTTTCCATACAAGTATTTAGAGTGAAGTAACTTTTAGTTGTTTTCTATTACCCTCGTTAAATAATTTATACGCACGTTCGACATAAAAAAAGGCGCTGGATCAGCAGTAACTTACAGTAGAGATTGCTTATGAATAACAATGTTACAGAGTAATTTCAGCATTAACTGTTATTTTCACTGAAAAGATTTTTTCTTGGGAAATCTGCCAATAAAAATATATATAGCCACAAATAAGTAAATGAAAAGCGAAATGCAACATGCAAATCAAGTGATTAATTGGCTGTTGTGCATAACCGCGAAACAGGAAAGGTAGCCACAAATGTAGTTAAGAATTGAATTGAATTGAATTGAATTGAAATGAATTGGATTGCGCTTTA
The DNA here is from genome assembly GCA_037044495.1 of Stegana nigrithorax. Classification (NCBI taxonomy): domain Eukaryota; kingdom Metazoa; phylum Arthropoda; class Insecta; order Diptera; family Drosophilidae; genus Stegana; species Stegana nigrithorax. The sequence continues at coordinate 13,629 of JBAMBQ010005021.1, forward strand.
ATTGCGTTTTCATCAACAATGCAGACGCAGCACAATGCGTTCATTTGGAAGCTGTCTCATGTTATTTACACACGAGCATAGCAGCAATCAGTCAGGGACTGTGACCTTCCACGGTCTGCTGGTTATGCTTTGATCTGCAGGCGTTTAAATTTTAATAAAAAAATATCATAATGTTTTTCACCTCGTTTACTCGTATTTCGCGTTACTGCACAATCTTTTTTCCTTGTTTATTTCTTCTTTTTTTTTTTTTCTTTGCTTTTGAGACCGTTTTCATGTTGGGAGTTCTCACACCAGCTCAGAAAAAAATTTAATAAAGTAGCGTCAAAAACAAATTTTCATTATTACTGTTTATAAAAAACAAAAAGGCATGTACATTATTAACAAAGAGAAAAGAAACCAAAAACAAAAAAAACAAAAAAAAACAACAACAAGGAACAGTAAAAAAAGACAAACCCCAAAGCGATGAGATACGTTAAAATTGCCTAATACGTTTAAAGTAATAAACCAAAAAAACAAAAACAAAAAACCAAAAAGAAAAAACAAAAGAGAAAGAAACAACATTCGACTTATATAGGGAGCGAACAGGTGTGTGTTTCGCCGGTTAGCTGGGTAGATAGCCAGTTAGGCAGCTAGATTGGGCCAGATAGGTTGGAGGGCTGTGTAGGATGGTGTACTTACTCCGAGTTCAACGTAAATCGTGTAAATGGGGTACGGCAGCGCAATCACCATGCCAGTGAGCCAAGTTGCACAGCAGCAGACGAATGCCGGCAGTCGACCCTTGAGCGGGTCGTTCAACCAACGCATGCGATCCCATGCAATCAGTATATGCGATATCATGGCGACGTGCAGCGGTATGTCCTGCGGCCATCACATGCAACAAACATTAAACAGATATTAGTAAACTTCTGCCAGTGCAAATACTTACATAATACTCTAGCAAAAACAAAAAATCAAATTAAATTAAACAGCACAACTGCAAAACTAATCAAATGAATTTTATAAAATGCATACACTCCTGCACTCCTTGCCTGCCTTCATAGCTGCCTGCTGCTCAATCTGCTACATCATTTCGTACAACTCAATAAAACTTTCGGCATTGCCAAGTGCAATTATAAAGTTATTCCGACAGACAGATTGGCCAATCAGGCACAATTGGCGGAATATTAAATTAGCTGTGCACTTTTCACACGCAACTGGCCACAAATATTGCATTTGGCTGCATGATTTGCCTTAATTTAAGTTTTCTTTAAGTTTGGCATAGCTGACCCGGCTAAATGCTCAACATAATCCTCTATGCTTAACATATCATAAACATACGTAGGACATGTCAGAAACATAGTAGCAAAAACGCTTTGACACACACACACACACACACACATGCTCACAGCAATAACAAGAAGCTGCGTGTGCGTTGTTTTTACTTGTCACTTTGACGTTTTTCTATGCTCTTCGGTTTTGTTTTGATTTGATACGCTTTTTTCTTCTTCTTCTTTTCTTCTTCTTTTTTTTTGTTTTTTGTTTCTTATTTTCTTAGTTTGTTACATTAATCGATACAAACACGCAGAGCATGTCAACGCCAAGCAAATGCACGAGGGCGCGCCTTAAGGTATGCAACGCAATGCAGCGATGTACGATAACTTGTCAAACGACTTTTACATATTTATTGAAATATTTGTTGTGTGCTTTTCAAATTGAATTCTATATTAATGACGATTCTGTCAATTGTTGTCATGCGTGTGCGTCAACATAGGTTATTTTTAATTTTGGGTTTTTTTTTTTTGCGGAACAATGAGTTTAAATCCCAGAGGATTAGCTCGTATAGCCAATAAATTTCAAGTCAATGCGAATAAGTGTCAAAGTGCACAAAATGTTGGTATGAAGTAATCAATAAATTGCAAATTGGCGTTCGGCAATAAATACGCATTTGCCTACGGCAATCGAGGCTTATGATTACATTGCATTTTATATACGAGTGCGAGTGTCTGCCAGCGAATGGCGTCGGGTGGCCGGGTGCTCGGGGGCATAAGAATAATTTAGTTTCAATTGGCTTTATACACTGTTACTTTGAAGTTGTTGCTTTTGTTATTGTTGTTGTTATAATAGCAAATTGTAGCTTATAGCATAAAATGAAATATAAAAAATACGCAAACAAATGTTTGCAATGTTTAAATTTATTTTAAGAAATCATTTTGCTAAAAGTCTATCAACACTATTTGGCATTTGAATACGGTGTTGCGCATTTTTGTAATTTCACAGCAAAACGCATGCAAATAAATGGCAACATTAAAACCAAAAACGAAATGCAAACAAAAGGTCTGAAGGAAAGCTTCAACCAGACCACGTATCTAAATGCCACGTACGTACATAATAAAACACGTGCAAAGCCGGGTAACAGTTGCCAGCTGAATACTTTGCACACAACGCCAAATTATTGTATTTCTCATAACGTGACAATCACAAAGATCACAAGTAGCTGCTCGCAAAAAGCGTAGCACTAATGAAAAATGCCCTCTGAGGGCAACAGCAACGGCAACAGCAGGCGACGCAAAGACAATAGACAAGCCATGTGTACTGTGCCGGCGCCATGATTACGCTTGTACAGACTGACTGCACCTATCTAAACGCCGCCACTATGCTATCTATCCCTGTAGCTATGCCATGACTATCTTGCTGAAAGTTTATTAAGTTGTCATAAGACTTATCGATTTATCCTATTTCTATCTATTATTCTGGCTATTACTAACGTATTGCAGTTGTTGACAAATTGAGTAAAAAGAAAACTGCATATGTGACAACATAGCAATGACAAAAGTAAACTACAAAGGCAGCGCTATAACATAGTCATGCACACTCGACTATAGTATACCCTGTAACTAGTTTTAAATGTAACAGATATTTATCATATTCAGATATATGTTTGAATATTATCTAAAATTATTAAAGCCAAATTTTGATAATGATATCTTCATAAATAAAAAAGTTTTGCTTAGTAAATAATGTTTGTCGGCTGATCGTGCCTATGGCAGCTATATGTCATAGGTTGAATATCGAAAAAATAAAATAAACTCGTAATGCCTATGAATTAGAAGAGTCTTGCACCCAAATTTCCGAGATCCGTTCATTCATACGTACAGACAGACCTTTTGGTACAGGGTATAAAAATCAATAAAAATAAAAATAAATAAATATGAAGCAATAAATATGAATATATAGTTATGTAGTTATGTATATGAATTCATTACCTGCAACATGGGCAAAAAGAAGCATAAAAACTGTCCAAAGATCCAATTCTGTATGAGCATGACCATCAGCGAGACGGGCAGGACGAGTGCACACTGCACAGTGTGACAAAATGCCAGATTGATGATAAACGCATGCGTGACATCCTTATAGAGGCGATGGTAGATCACATAGGCCATGATGGCCGCATTCATGATGACGCCGAGCATGGCCAGCGCCGCATACTGTACGAGAAAGAGCCAGTAGACGGACTTGATGCTCGCCTTGAGTATCGGCCCATTGAAACGGTCCATAGCATCGGTGTCATTGATATGCCCGGCCAGGAAGTGTGCTATGATTATGAAATACTTGTCCGGCACATCTTTCCATTTGGCCTCGATGTCGGCCAAATTTATTTTCTGATTGCTGGTGCTTGCGGCCAAGTGAAAATCCAGAAAATCACTATCATCGCTGCTGGCGGAGTGGTGTCCTGGAGACATCCTGTAAATTTTTGTTGATATTTTCTCAGCTCTGGCTATTTATTTATTTTTCAGTAAAGATGGTATATTTGCAATCAAATACCTAAAACGAAATGGTAAAAGTATGGTTTTGAATTTGTTTTTTTTTTTTTTTCATCAAGTCATATGTTAAGCAAAAACTGAAAGATATACTCTCTTGTCACAATATTAAGTATAACGATATTATGTGTGAAATATTGCACCAAGAAGTCACAAAAGTTTGAATTACAAAGCGACATGCATTGAAATATTCAAAAATGTGCTAAAATTCGGTGACTGGCTCCCAGCCGAAGGACATGTTCTTGTCAAAAAAAAAGCAACCGAATGTAAAAAATTCAAGATGCTGCAAAAAAGGTCTCTCTCTCTCTCTCTCTTTCTTTTCATCTGTCTCACTCTTTGCGTATATGTGCAGACGCGTGCCGACAAAGACTTCTTATTTAGCTCATTGCTGCTGCATTTTTGATAACAAAAAAAAAAAAAAAAAGCAAAAAAAAAATAAGCCGACATGCATATTTCAGCGCTTGCTTTTATCTGGCTTTATTTATTGTGAACAAAGAAATTCATATTCATATTCATATTCATATTTCAATGTTTTTTTTTTTTCTTTTAGTTGGCTTTCTTGTTATTTTCAGTGCATAATTCCTTTTTTGGTTTCTTCTTTTCTTTTTTTTTTTGTAAATTTTTTTCCTATTGCACACACACACATATACACGCATATGGTCTCGTGAGTGCATGTACACGGTTTGTGTACTTTACAAAATGCAAATTGTGCAATTCATGTATTGTTCACTTTTTCATTCAACCAAAATTTGTCATTTATTCAACGCTCCCAAAGTCATTTTTATTCACTTTTTTTGTTTCCTTTTTTTTGTTTTCTTTTTATTAAAATTTTGCACATTAATTAAATGCCCAAGTGACCTTAGATTAGGACTTATATCCCAAAAGGACATTTTCAACTAATGACTGTTAGTTTGCGTTCTGGGACTTGTGCGTGAAATATTTTAAATGCCGATTTTAATCAAATTAAAAAAAAAAAAAAATTTATTAAAATTACAAAGGAAAAAAAACAATTCTAGCCAAATTTTCGCTTGCACAAAGCCCCACGTTAACCACTAATCCTTTTTAAAGCAAACGTAAAAACATAAAATACACCACATTTTATATTTTTTTTTTTTTTATTTTTTTTTTTTACTACAATTTGTCACAGCATGTGACTGCAGACAGAATCTCACAAAATTTGTCCCAAAATTAAATTAATTGCGAAATTTCGCCACATTCATAGATTCATGGTCTGGTGCCGGTTGCCCCACCCAAAGCCATGACACCGTAGAGCTGTGACATTCTCAAATTAAATCACTCAACTAAATTGCAGACAAATCTAAAAATTGTTTAACCCAATACACCATAATCATCAGCCGTTGATATCGATGAGTCTGCGTATGATCATTTAAATGGCAATTAATTACTTTTGCTGCTGTGAGTCTCACACGAGGAGTGTCGCAATTAGAGACTTTTTCTCTATGCAGCAGCACGATTTGCTTTATAAATTTTGTACATGCTACACTTGAAAAAACTGAACGACTTATTAAAAAATGAAATTCTTAAGATTTAATGATTTTAAAGTAATTGGCAAGTTATCTGCATTTTGTAAGTATAATCAGAGAGTTAACAATGACATTGTACCTTTCTAGAAATATAAAATAAAATAAAAAAACAAAAAATAACAGTCGATTCAAACTTACACAACTGTTCTGCTTTGCACAGTTTGCTTTTAATGTAAAATGAAAAAAAAAAAACAAGAAAAAAGTAGCAGCACAAACTTGAACAAAAACACAAGCATACATATATCAAAACTTTGATTTGTAATTACGCGACAAGAGCATACGGATAAAAACAAAACAAAAAAAAGCAAAAAAGAATTAAAACGCCGCACTGCAATTTTCGCTTAGATAGACAAAACAAAAAAAAAAACAAAAATCAACAAACACGAAAACGAGGCACATGCATTCACATGTTATGCTGTGCAACGTAACGAAGGACGAAGGACGAAGCGACAAAACAAAAAGGCAGTCGTCGAACAAATAAACAAAAGGACAAAGGAGTACAGTGGCAGACGAGCGGCACGATAAAGCGAAAGGATAAGCGTACGAAGCAGCAGCAAGCCAAGCCAAGTGAATTCAATGACTCGTAGTGACCACTAACGAGCGCAAACAACTGCAACAACGACAACAACAACAACAACAACCATAACAAATAGCACAGCAACAGTAAGAGCACGAAAAACGGGAATTACTCGTGCACAAGCAACATCGCAGGCTAACAAGAAACGCTGCTGCGGTTTGGCTGCTTCCGCAACCTTTTTCGCTTTAAGCAACAACTTCCGTTTCATTTATCATTTTTAACTACTTTAGAACGTACATAAGGACCGCAAGGACTTGTAAAATAGTCATGTCTTAGCTTGGTATTTTACCCTTTCGCTATGCGGCTGCCACTTTGCTATGATAACAGCCAAAGACCAAAAGAAGCGTGCAGCTGCAGACGTGCTGCAACAGTCTGACAACTGGAATCTAAGATTTTGACATTTCTCGCAATGGTATGCAATAAATAATCATTGGATTATTCGCTTCAAGATGGCATCGATTTGTACAAATTGTGAGTCCTTAGCCTGCTCGGCTTGCAATCGTTCGTTGACAGTAGCCTTTACTGTTATGCCTAATAAGGATAAAGTTGCCAGAAGGAAAAACAAACTAAAAAAAAAAAGAAAAATAGGCAAAGAACCCCATATGCCTAGTTAAATGTTTTCGTATGCACTATCATCATTCTGCACACGAGCACACATGCATGCGGCAGACGTATAGACGTGTCCTTGCACCGGGCCGCCTGCCTGCCAGGCTGCGAACTCAGTCTGAGACTCTGCCAGACGTTGCCGGCCGTTGCTGCTGTAACCTTCCCCCGGTCCCTTTGCCAGTCTGCAACGTCGCTTGTCAGTTTAATGACCAACCAATGCTCCAATGCTGAGATGCACTGTGGCGTTCGTTCAAATTTATTGAAACTTTTTTGCTGTTCCTAGTTTTACTATGCGCCACAAGTTTTGCTATTTTTTTTTCTTTTTTTTTGGCTTTGTTGATTTTTTGTTATTTGTTTTTGCATTTTCGGAAATTGCTTGCAGAAAAAACAAAAAACTTTGCTACTTTTTTTACTACTGTTTTCTTTTTTTTTTTCTCCTTTAGGGCGGGATTCGTCTAAATGCTTTTTTGTTTTTTTTATAATTTTCTGTGTATTGCCATAGGCAGTTATTTCGTGTGCATGTCTGGCGGTGCGAATTTCAATTTCAATGCAGGTGCAACAAAACGCCATTTCCGCACTTTGCCCGCCTTTGTAGTGGGGCAAGTGATAATGGCGGCTTTTTGACGTTCATTTCGGATATGAGTTGCAGGCACCCTAAATATATGATACTCAACTGCAGGCTGCAGCTAGTTGGCTGTGGTTTTTGCCAAATTCTAAGCAAAGTATTGGCTTGCCCAGCATCCATTTAGTAGACGCATAAAAGAACCGACGTGTGCGAGCCAAGTTGGGGTGATGCTTTTAGCTTCGAATTTCAAGCAAGCAAGGACATGGTTTGCTTTCTCACTTTCTCTCTATTTCTCTTCTTTTTTTTTTTTTTGTTTTTCTTGTGCTTACAACATTTTGCCACCATCATAGTGTGATCATAATTCCTGCCATTCAAGTAAAAATGGTTTTATCAAATTATCACTCATACGTATAGTCAGCAGCAGTGTTCGGTGTGAAGTGAAACCCAAAAAGAGAATACCGCAGAAGAAATGCTGGCAAAGAAGCAATCGGAAATAAAACAAACAAAACAACAACTGTTCACCTATCTGCTGACAAAATGTTTGCCACGATTTCGAAATATATATCTAAACCCAACTGATTGGCATTTCGATTCGTTGCCTGTCGAGAAGAGTTTTTCCAACAATTGTTAATTTTTTTTTCTCTTTCTATTTTTTTTTTTTTTTTTGTTTTATCTGCTGTTATCGCACTGAACACATGCTATATCACCTGCCAGCTCCGTTACTGCCTGCGCCAAAATGGTAAACTTTGCAATTGCTAAGCTGCTCACTTGTCCGCCTTGACAATCAACCGAAGTGCCGTCACTGTCACTGTCTTGGTCACAATTTATTCTCAATTCCACTGCCTGCCAAAGTATGCGCATCTCGCGGTTTGCCAACCAAATATTGTCAGTTAGCACAGCTATGGGATATTTGTCCAACTAACAGCGAAAAGGTTTAAAAAAACATATCATGTCATGTGGTGAACAAGAAAAAATCACCTAACAGCAAACAAACAATTTTTAATCGTAGAAAAACATATGCAAGCAAAGCAACGAAATAAACGAATAAAAAATACAAATTTGTACAAACTATATAAGAGTATGTACCTAGTTATTTGCATATATATGTATGTATACAATTGATTGTAAAATCAAAAACATAAAAAAGGTTAAAAAGCAAAACAAAGCATACAAACAACTCTGGCAGCAGGTCTATGATTAACTGTCATTAAATTTTCAAATAAAATATATTTAAAAGTCTCGTTTAGGGCAAATGAACGCAATTACCGACTGATACGCGTACAAAGCAAAATACTTGTTATTTTATTGCAGGCACGACTGTTTGCCAGTTGGGTACTTACGCATGTACAAATATATATATATATATATATATATATATATATATATATATGTGTATATATATTTATATATAGAGTTAAATTGCTACAACTGCTGCTTGCATACTCCAAAGGGCATTAAATTTCCAATTAACGAACGTATTTTGTTAAGCAATACTTTTAATTAACTTTAAAATCCTTGAAGGAGGAATATTATTGTATTGTCTACAGCGACTAATTGCGTCAACAACGTTGAGCTTTGCCTCAAACTGTACGAACACATACACGCATACACACACACACAACATGCATATACAAATATATATATATCTTATACATACATATAGGCATACCGACATGTGTCAGCTGTGTTTAGTGTTATAATGATTTGGTAGTTAATTAGCAAAGTTTAATACCAAATAAAAAGTATTGCAATAAACAATTACAGTCAGCCAGCAACTTGAGCAACATTTGCGCACAACTGCAAATGCAGACATAACACACATATTCGCACCCATACATACAGACGTACACATCTATGTACATACATATATGCGTGCAAATATTCTTACCAGCTAACGAGCCAACAACCCGGCAAACCACGAAAAACGACGCTTGCTGAAAATTTAGGCAGGCAGACGTTCATTCGCTCGCAATAATAACAACAACAACAACAATGCTACTTACTCACAGCAAACCTTGAAAAAAGAGAGACATGTGCGTTGTACGTTATGCGATGTGTAAATGTGTAATTCACATGTCTTTGTCGCTTTTTATTATTAAGTTTTACGCTCTGTTCCGCAGCAGCGAAATTAATCAAGAAATCACTTTTAATTACTTCACTCAACGGCGTTTTGTTAATTGTTGCTTTTGCTGTTGCTGTTATTCTTGCTATTATCGTTACCGTTGTGGAGACTACCAACGAATCTTTGCAGTTGACTGTAAATGGTTACAATAACAATAAAGTTACAAAGCAGCAGATGCGACAACGACAATTAACCGTGTCAATGATCTGATTAACGTTGTTTGCCATTTTCATTTATTTCTTTTGTTGTTCTTGTTTTTGTTTTTGCTTTTGTGTGCTATTGTGTGTTTATTTTACTATAAAATCTATACGCATTACTTAGTCTCCGATATCGTGCATTGAGAAATTGCCACCAAAACGTTTTCTAAATATTATTTCATTAAATCATTATAATCATCATCAGCATCATCATCAACATCAGCAGCTCCTAAAGTGCTTAGAGCATTTAACTCTTACTCTCTTGACGTCTCTTGTCTTGCGTGTGTAATATTTCTAAAAACTACTAATGGAATTAGGTTAGTTTCATAAACTTTACAATATTCCCTTTGGACTCGAAAGTGCCTTAAAATGATACCAAAAAGGGTCGTCCATTTTCAAGCCACACAAAAAGCAAACCAATCAGCTAAGCCTGCATACATGCCAGTGTTTCATGTTATTCGCTGTTGGTTCATCGCGACAGGCGACACTGTCAAAGTGCATATGTGAGTCAACAAACGGAACAACAAACTGAAGGCCAAGTTAGCCTGAAGCGTTTTTTTCATCCAAAAATCACGTTTTAATTAAATATCTCACAGAGTTTGTACATATTGGGGAAAAAAGAGAAATTCCTAGTTGCATTTCCAACAGAACAAATATATTGATCCTTTTTTGTTATTGTGTTATTTTTTTTTTTTTCTTGTTTGTTACTTTGTTATTTTGTGTTAGGCTGCGTTGTTTTGTAACTTTCGTAACTTTGTTTCCCCACGCATATTTGTTTTCATAAAGTGTACGTGTATTTTACATGAGAGGCAAATGTTGTGCGTGTGCAAATGTCTATTTTTTTCGGTTTTTTTTTTTATTCTTTTTTTTTTTTGTTTTGTTTATCTTTGTTTTTCGCGGCACTATGGTGAAAGCCTGATGTAGCATATAAACAAAAGCATCGTTCTGATTTGATGAAGGGTTTTGCCTGCCAGCTAAATGAAAGTAATTCACTAACTCTGTTTATATATTTATATACTCTATATATAAATAAACGGCTGCACGTGTACGTCAGACTGCGCGTGTGTCAACCGATCAGCAACATGCCGAACAGCAACTGCCCACAGACAGTGCGGGTGGTCGGCTAAGCGATTTAGAAGACAAACGCAAAATTAAATACGAAATAAACGCGCAAGTCTTTAAATTTTTGCCAAGTTTTAATGTAATAAAATAAATATACAATATTTCAATTTCTATATAATTTAATTTTACGTATGAACTTTTCAATTTATAAACTATATTTGAAAAATGAAAAAAAAAAAAAAATAAAAATGCATTGTATCTTGTGTGTTTTTACATGTTGCTGGCAATTGTTGGTCGCTTCCGTTTAAAAAATATTTTTTTTTTTTTTTTCACGGTTTATAAAAATATTCGCATACATTAAATGAACAATAAAACATACAAATGTATATGAAATCAGAAAAAAAAAGTACCAAATACAAATACAGTACGTGCCTTAGAACAAAAACAAATAATGTTACGGGCATTTTGCATAAAACACAATAACAAAAGGCACAGTAGGCTGCTCAGCAATATTAACAGGAAATTTCATGCAAAATTTAAATGAATATTTCTGCATAACAAAACAAATCATTTTTAAACGGCAGTAACAGGCCTTACATAACCAAAAACAGACAAAACAAAAAAAAAAAACCAGATAAAAATAAACAACAACTTGGAACGCAAAAACCTAAAGAAAGAAGTGCACAACCACAAGAGCCGAGTGTAAGTAAGCAACTCATAATTTTATGGCATTTTATAGCCCAAGGCGGCAGAAATATTTGGCACACAGGCACAGGCATAGGCACCCGGGCACCTAGGCACTCCGGCATCCAGACATACAGGCAGCCCAAGCAGCCGTCGGGGAGTCAAACGGGCAAAACCGTCAGACAAACGCATATATAAATTTTAATTAATAGATTAGTAAAACAATATCCCGGGCGCACATTTCGCAAGGAAGAATGTAAAATGAATTTCATCGAGTGAATCCAGAGCGTCGCAGTCGTTTAGTCCCCCATGTCCGTCTGCTGTTCGATGGCTCGGTTGGCTCAGACTTCGCATGTGGCATGCATACGCATGATTGTTTTTTTTCGTTAGTTTGCCTCAGCACATAAAGTAGAAAGTCTTGAGCAGTGAACTCGGCTTGTGCGTATTTACATTGCATGAAATACAAAATATTATTGCCGCCAGCTAATCTAAGTACGTAAACACAAGCGACTCTGATTTAATGCGGCAGCATAAATGTAAACACGAACATATTTTCAAGTTACTTAACTTGCATACAAATCGAATATACGAGTTACTTCGACAACAACAACAACAACAACAATAGAAACGGCAACATACTCGCAGCGCATATCCTTGCCGCTGTTCTACATACTCGTACATAGACCATATATAAAACCGTTGAAGTTGATGTTTATTTGTATATTCGTATGTCCGTCCGTCTGTCTGTCTGTCAGTCGATTTAAAAACATTAAATCAGTTAACGATTCATTCCGTGATTATGCGGAAAAATCCACTGAAGAAGAAATAAAATAACAGCAAAACGCAAAACGAAGTACATAATAAGTATGTACATACATATGTATGTTTATTTAGAAACATATGTGCATATGTACACACACACACAGACATACATGCATAAATATGTTTAATAAACCGTATTGGCACAAACATTTACGCAATGTAAGCAATCAGTAACGAAAACATAAACAGTTTTTTTTTTATTTTTTTTTGCTTTTTTTGTATAAGCAAATGAAAACAACAAATCATTAGCGAATTTTGTTCAACAACTTCAGGCATACGGAAACCAAATACCAAATGAAATATCCTCAGCAGTTCTACTTTGCTTGCTTTATTTGCTTTTTTGCTTCTAATAACTCATCAATTGTTTAAATTTGATGAACTGCTGCAGTCACTTTGCAGACAAATTGCAACCACAAAATAATCCAAAAAGATAATCAAAAACATTTTCCAAAAACCCTAATAAGTTCATGAACTCATTACTTGCTCTCAGCTTAAAAACCACAATGGGCGAGACGAGTCAAGAGTATATACATATGGGTATTTTAGTTAGGAAATAAATTATTTGAAATTATTTAAGGCAAAAGTTATTTTTTGCAAATCTGCAACTCTTTAAGCAACTTAGCAAAAGTAAAAGAAAGGGTGTTTTATTATTTTTTTTTTCTTGTTTTTTTTCTTGGTTTTAAAAGTGTATTACACTTTGTATGCGCATGCAAGAAAACCCTGGTAAGATTTGCCAAAATCTCACAAAATCCACTAATATTAAAATTGAATTTAAAACACAACACCAACATTATTTTGCAAAATCAGGGTGTGCCAGTTATGCTAAAATAAAGTCGGCGAATCAAAATCAGTATCGGTGTCGGTGACGGTGACGGTGACGGTGACGGTGACGGTGACGGTGACGATGATGATGACGGTAACGTTGTCAGTGTCGCTGACGTTTTCGGCTGCAGAGTAGAAGTGTAAGTCAAAGTTATTTTGGATTATCGTTAGCAAGTAAGCAGCCAAGGTCGGTGAGCTTTTGTGGCCATGTTGTGGCAGCATCGACTGTGGCACCAGTTGCCATAAATTGACAGCGAAGTAAACTAGCAAAAATACAAGAGTGTGACACCAAGATGCCGATTGCAAGGGCGGGCCGGAGTAATGTGGAGCCAAATAAAGCCAAAGTCAAAAAAAAAAAAAAAAAGAAAGCCGAAAACGTTGAGCAGAAGACTGGAGCAGCTCCGTCGGCTGTTTGCATAGCGTTTATGTAACAGCAGGCAAGGAGCGTTAATATAAAAGAAAAAAAAAAATGCCAGAGTGTGGCTGCATTAACTGAATATGTGAGACAAGCAAACAGCCAGAACAGCAGACTTAGACACAGTCTTAATCTTCGTATTAGTAATACCCATCTACAACTTGCTGCTGTGCAAACACATGGGCGCACATAACCTAAAAGCGAAAGCAAACAAAAAACAAAACACCAAAAAAATCAAATAAGACATTGATAAGGATGAACATTTCTGAATGTCGCAGTCAGTCTGTTTTGCTTGTTGCTATTGCTGTGTCGCTCCTTACTGGCTTTGGATTTTTTTTTTTTTTCTTCTTTTTTTTTTTTTTTTTTGTTTATTTCCTACTTTTATTTCTTTTCATGTTTATTGTTTCTCCAGAAGTGACTTATTTTGAAGCCACAAACAAAGCCAAAATGAAGCCACAAACAAAAAACACAAAACACTGTAATTTTTCTCAATCCAAAAGAACGCCTGCAACGCACTCAGCACTCAACACAGGGAAGCGCACACAATGCATCCTTGTTCGCCATTTAAAGAAAATACGTACATACATCTTTAAAAATGATTCCGTTACTTTATTTCATTTAAGTCATTTCTAAAGCGTTCCTTGCATAAATTGTGCTGCCTAACCGTTAAATGTGTCCTAAGGGAGTCACATGCTCTGTTTAGTATACTTCAACATCCCCAAAGGCAACCGACCACAATAGGCGCCTCTCCGGTATAAATATAAATACCTTTAGAAATTGTTAGTCATGGTAAATTCATAAAATCAAAATGAAAAATAAAAAGCTGCATTTTTTTAATTTCTAAATCATTAGCACAGTCCAATGCTGATTCAGTTAAAAAACGTTTAGTTTAGATTATTAAAGTTTTTACACAAAAATGTGATGAAATAATTTTGAAAATATTTTAGAAGCTTAAATGAATATCGCATTGAGTATCTACATATAAAGATACTTAAACAGCATATTGGCTCGTGTTAAGTAAGAAGTTAAATCTCATGGAAATTAAATACATACATATATTTTATATATAAAAGAGCATTACCCTCTTAACCTTGATCGTGATTAATCAATTTGTGGGCAAAGTAATAAGCCAATTAGAGTAATTAGCTTTTGGTATACCCTTTAAATTCTGAGACCGTGCTGAGCAGAACAAAAATAAAACCAGCAACACACATATGGTCACGCATGTACAATTACAATTAGTTTACACGACTCGACGAGTGTGTGGCTGATGACAACGATTTCCAAACAACGGAGTTGTTCTACGTATGTAGTTGTATTTTATATTTTCTTTCAAGATAATAGATTTAAAAATAAAATTCACATTGTCACAGTGTACTTTAGTTGTCTTTTGTCTGTGACATTAACAATTGGTAAGTCGCATACTTCAATTGTCGCTAATTGCCAACCGAAACACTCCAAACAAAACACATATAACACATGATCATCATGGGGGGAGTGGCGACAAAACATACAAAAACATTCCAAACGAATTAAAATTGCAGGTCGCACTGCTCAGTTGAGTATGCATATACAATGGATTACACGCAACTGTAGCCAACCAACCATGCTGAGCCATGCACAGGCGACGCTTGCCATCGCACTCACTCTCACTTTCACTCTCCTTTGGGTTTGTCATTTTGGCTGTGACTGTGGCTGTGGCTGTGGCTGAGACTGTGGCTGAAGCTGTTGCTGTTGCTCTGTGTGGCTTTTTCTGAGTATTTACTTGCATTTAAAATATTGCATACTTATGTGCATTTTCAAAGAGAAGCAAAAACACACAAAGAAATATAATGACAAAAATAATAATGAACTCAAACGAAAGAAAAAAAAAAACAAAAAACAAAAAACAAAAACAATGCAAAACAATGCAAAACAAAAAGTGTTGGGCATGGCATAAGTGCTTGTTGCCACTTATGGTAATTGCACATTTATTGAGGTCGGGGCCGGCAAGTGTCAAGTGCTTTTGTCATTATTATTGTTCGTTTTTGTTTTTTCGTTGCTATTGTTGTTGTTGCTATTGTTGTTGTTATTATTGTTATTGTTGTTATTATTATTGTTTTCATGGTCTTTAAACGTGCTTCGTTTTACTACACGGCCTTGCTGTTTTTAATCGCTCGGCTCGTTTTTGATTTGGGTTTGCCGCTTTTATAATCGGCTTAAAATGTTTTTCACTCAGATTTCCTGCTTTTTTCTTCATTTTTTTTGTTTTTTTTTTATTTGTTTTTAATCGAATAAACAGCAATTCTATTAAAGTGAAAATCACAAACGGAAATGGATTTTTTGTCACATGCTGCAGGCAATAATAAAACCAACACGCGAAAACCATCAGAATCCCTTTCGCAAACATTTTCAACAAATTTGTTCTTCATTTTATTTCAAAGCCCAGCTCATACGCTGCCGTTTTATTTCATTTCGTTTTGTTGTTGTTAATTTTTGTTTTGTTTTTCATTTTTTTTTTTGTTTTTTTTTATGTTGCCCTTTATGTTGCTTTTTATATACATATATATATATAATATAAAATCCATAAGAGAAAAGGACAACGACGTCGCCGATGACAATGGCGATGGCAACAGCAGCGAATGCTGTTAAGTACTAGAAAAGCAGCGTTCGCAAAGAAATTGACAAGTTTCTACTTGACTGCAGTTGAGTACTAGTCAGTCAAAGACAGATACAGCGACAGAGACAGACAGATTGCGACGGCAACAGCAATAGCAAAAGCGACGACGTTGACGACGACGACGACGACATCAACGTTGTAAGCGAATAAGGGACAGTGATGTCGACAATAAAGTCGAGCATTCCCAGCACAAAAAAAAAAAAAAAAAAAAATAAAATAAAAGACAAAAAAATAACCAAAAAAAAAAAAAACAATAGGAAAAACACCAAATGTCACTTGCTGTGCTGTGCTGTGCTGTGCACACTGCAGAAGGGTATTACACGGCCCCTTTATGCTTAGCTACTTTGCAGCAACATTCAATCCAGGCTCAGAAGCGTCTTGGCGTGCTTTCCTTGTCTTTCGGTTCCTTTCGTTTCGATTCTTTCTCAATTGCATTTTGCGGTCATTGACTTTCATGGCATTCATTCAGTTTGCTTCTTCGTTTGTTCGTTGCAGTGTTTATGCCTTCATTCCTTCCTTCCTTTCTTCCGGCCTTCCTTCCTAGACAAGTCTAACTGTCTGCGACTGCCCTCCATGTTTGTTAGTTTGTGTTCATCATTTATACGTTTTGCAATCGCGCGCACTTTCTTAACAGAAAAGACTGCAACGCCTTGCAAGCGAAATTCCCCAGCGCCACCCAGGCCACCCAGGCCACTCATGCCACTCACTCCGCCAACGCCACCCGCTGCCTTTGTTTGTGAAATTGTTGATGCAATTGTTGGCGTTTTTTTGCGATTGTCAATAGCAACAAAAATAATGACAACAAATAATAAGATGTTCGCAATAAGTAAAACAGCAAATTACATTCTGGCAATTTTGTATTACATATGGAACATTGTTAAGTCACACATGCAACTAATTGAGGGACAACAACAACAGCAAGCACAGCAACAGCAACAACAAGCCAAACAACAAACTGCTTGATTAACTCTTGAAAACTTCAAGAGTATCAAATTTCCATGCGTATTCATATTAAATTAGCACATTGTTATTTTATAAACAGAAATATGCAAATTCAGAGCATCAAAATATTTATTTATTTAGGGCTAATCAGATAATTTCCGCAACAGGGTGTGCACAATCTTAAATATTAAATAACAATCAAGATGAATGTGTACATAATCTGCTAAACATTAAGATTTTGATAAGCCATGACATAAATATGACACAGGACAAGTTGGCTTCACTGTAAGGAAATCCTTTTATTTTTTTTTCTTTTTTTGAAGAAAGGGAACCACTCTGCTTATGGCTTAAAAATTCTGCTATAGCAGGCTGTGTACAGTATATAGTTTAGCATTAATGTCAGCACTGATTAAGGGAACGTATCCATACTATGTGAACTGTAGGGTCCCACCCTGTGGGAGAGGGATTTTCAAGATACCACGCTTGATTAAAATACTAGGTCTGGGTTATACTACAGTTGTTCACCGAGTGGGCTGGTAAAAAATGGATCACGTTGTATGGTTACGTTCCCTAAGAAGCTATGTCAGAAAACTTTATTCGAATTCAAAAGTGTTTTACTTGAACTTTGGCGAAATGCTAATTTGGGTACAGCAAAGTCTACCAAAACGTACAATACCCATAACTGAACAGATCTCATAATCGAAAAAATTTTGCAAAGCTTTACATAATTTCTTCCATGCTTTCCCCTAATCGAAGCATTCCCATGAGCGGACACAAACAACGCCAACGTCGATGTCTGGTAATAAGAGATTTTGCTGTGTAATACATTTCAATAGAGCAGCGTTCCTCAGCTCAACTCTAACATTCTCAACAAGGTCAGCTGGTTAATTAAATTTTAAAATTTACACTTGTGCATGAATTCCTATAAACCGTCCGACTGTAATGGCAAACCAGCTTCAAGGTTGATTTTGTAATTAATTTCACTTGACTTTAAATTCAAAATAAACATGTACATGAAGTGTATAAAGTGATTGAGCTATTGCTGTCTCACTTTGCATGCTTTAAAGGGGAAATTGCAGAATGCTGACACAAAGCAGTGATCTATGAAGTTCTATGCGCGCACCTTTAAATAATATAACAGGCAATCAATAAGGCAAAGCTGACTTGTCTATGGTCAGCGCTGCAGACTTTGCTGATGAGCACAGCAGCAAAAGCAACAATTTCTGCGTTGCTATGGACGAGTTATACGTCACTTTGTTGTTTGTTGTTGTTGTTGTTGTTCTTGTTGTTATCCTGATCAATTGTTATGCACATAAACATGCCACTTATGCACAGCTTTCTCAAGTGTAGTCAAAAAGAAAAAGGAAGAAAGAAAGAAAAAAAAAACACTGGACAGCAAATTGCTGTAGTGCATGAAAATGTCACTATAAATCAGTTGACTCTGTGCGCCTCTGCTGTGCTGCTGTATGCTGTGTGGTATGCAGCGCGTGTTACAAAGCTAGTTTTAAAGCGTGGCACATAAAACACCAACAGATTATAAGCAAACAAGTGCATAAATCCATTGTTGCACCACATAAGCAGCCACAATCGCAAAAGTGGCAGCGTAAAGCAGCGTACGGAAGATTCGTGGCTTAGAGCACAGAGCAGAGTGTCGCGTTAAAAGGAATGCAATAAAAACGTCAACAAAGTATAAAATCGAATGAACTGTCTGAGGGCAGATGCAAAGCAGCGCAAATGGCATAGCAAGTCTTGGTAAAGCGGCAAAGCGGCAAAATCGCCAGCAAAGCTTACAAATTTACATATGAACATGTGTGTGTGTGTGTGTGTGTGTGTGAGTGCTCTGAGGACAACAGGTAGAACGCTGTTAATGGCATATGTATGTATGTATAATATGTTTATCAGCAGGCAACGCGCAGCACACTTGCTGCCATCTGCATTTAGTATGTGCCATCAAATTTGGCTGAGTGACAAAAGCGCGTAAATCTCAGCAAATCCCTAATTTTGTAATGTTCGTGTGCTCGTGTGCTCGTGTGCTACTATTCTCGTATTCTGTTTTGTTGCACATAAATCGT
>JBAMBQ010005022.1:0-23864 GCA_037044495.1 Stegana nigrithorax
ATATCGACACCGCTTGACATGCAGCATTTGTTGAGAGCATTGCAAACATCCAAAAAGTTCGGTTGCTTCGATAGCTTGGCCACATCGTTTCTGACGGTTTGCTGTAATAGAAAGTTTTCCAACTTTTCGAGGCCACTGGGCTGCGCAATATCGACGAATGCATTTAGGAAATCCCAATACTCCAGCCACCACTCCACATTCTCTTGTTTGGCCAATTGGCGTCCGATCAATTCAACGCCCTTGTCAGAATCGGTATTCTTGATGTGACGCTCCTTGAAACTTTCATTCAAGGGGGTGAGAGACTCGTCACTTTCTCTCCGACTTGTCTGACTCGTCGGTGTCCGGCAGACTGGTGGCGATAGTCCACTCCATTGCAAATCAGTAACGAACGGTGAAGATACGGCGTCATGATATGTCGTGAACACGTCTCGAGCAGTCCTGCTACTGTCAATGGGATGGGCATCTGAGTCGCAAGACGAGTCGTCGCAAGCGCGCTGATGCGCTTTATGTAAAGCAAGCGGCTGCTAAGCTCAACGTTGGCAATGATGATGAAAACAAAGATGAGGAGATTTTCTGGGTAAGTTTTAGACTTTATAAAAAATAAATAAATATTAAATTGTTACTCTTACAGTCGAATTGTGCCTCTGAGGTCAGTGGAGATGATGAGCACGATTTAGATGAATACTTTTTCACGCCCCCTGAGTCTAACTCGCCGTTGCCCATGCCAGATGAGGCATATAAAACTTTCATATACGGGTATTGAAAGCAGAAAAGTCGTTAAAATGGGCAGCCAATTCATATATTGTTTTTAACACACAGTGAAGAGCCCACAAAACGTGATCTAGACGTACTGAATGCAATATTCCATGTCGACATTGATAAGGCAAAGTATCCAAGTATACATGCCTGGAAGGTGGCACTGCTGCGTTACAGCAATGAAGAAATGGATCAGTGAGTTGATTTTCATTTTGCTTTTATTTTGTTTTCTGCTGTATTATTTAAAATTAACAACAATACAACATATAAATATCGCAATAAATTGATTCCCGACACCGGCGCTTTTGAGTAAAACGCATAAGTTGGTCATTGGTTCGCCGTTACAACAATCGTCATTGTCACGTGTGCAAGAACAACAACAACAAAAGAAGCAGCAACGGGAGGAGCCGTGTGTTACCACCCCATTGAAGAACACAAAAATAAATGAAGTTGAAACAGTCGTCACACATCAAACATTCTTGGCCAAGATAGCTGTTAAAGGCAATCGACTCTTTTCAACGCCAAAACTCAATGCTGTGGCAAAACAGCTCACTGAAGCAATGACAAAAGGAACGGCCGTCTCAACTACTACGACGACACTAACACCACAGCAACAAACTGCATCGGCCAGTGTTTCATTACATAAGACGCCAATGCATAGAGCACCTGGTTTATTCTCAAAATATCGCGATGTTGGCAGTGGGTTAGATGATTCCCTTAGGGAGAACCTCAGCAGCTATGCTAAGGAGAAAGTTTTTTTGTCAGATAGTGACTGAACGTTGAAAGATTGAACTTATAATTTTCCGCTTTAAAATGTTGTGTCGTAATTTACGTAACATAAGAGAAACAAACATTTGAAAACGAAAAATGAAATCTCAAAGCATTTCTATATAGAATGCTGCCTATAAGTCTGCCTGTTTAATGTCAGTCGAAGTTGTTGTAAGCAAATCGAATTTTATTGTCGTGCGTCCAATTGATTAAGGAAGAAGAAGTATTAAAAATATGTCTTTTTTTGTATATCATTTTGATGTTATTTCATTTTTTTTTTTGTATATATTGTTTGAGTTACGAATTAAGCGCTTTCAAATTTTATAAAGCAATTTTGTACTTTGTCGTGTAATGCATATTTTATTAATTCATATCTTAAAAATGAATACTTTATTTCAATAATATACTTACTTTTATGAGCGCTGCGGTTACGTTGCTTAGTTAAGGCAAGAAGCCAACACAAAGAAAATAAAAAAAACATTGTCATTTTTTTTACCTCCGATTTTTTGTATAAAAACTTAAAAACATCAATTTCAAAAAAAAAAAAACAAAACGTT
Organism: Stegana nigrithorax; assembly: GCA_037044495.1. Classification (NCBI taxonomy): domain Eukaryota; kingdom Metazoa; phylum Arthropoda; class Insecta; order Diptera; family Drosophilidae; genus Stegana; species Stegana nigrithorax. The sequence continues at coordinate 2,082 of JBAMBQ010005022.1, forward strand.
TAAAATGTAAAACAAAAATATTCATGTTTAATAAATTTTCAAAATGTATATATTCTCTAAAGGAATGTGCAGCTTTTTTCATTTGGTTCTCGTTGTATATTATGTATATGGAATTTTCAGGCAGTAGAACATGAAAGTTATCGCAAATTTAAACAGGTAATAAAGCAATCAACATAATTTAGTTCACTCACATAACACCAGTTGAATTATATTATGCCATATAAATGTTAACAGAAAAGCTGCACATATTTCGTCAATTTAATGGCGCGGAAATCCTTTTAACAACCAAATATTAACTCAAACATGCCGTAATTTTTCCAAAATATTAACATATTTCTTTATTTACAAATTGCAATTCAGTCGAAACATATGATAGTGCTGTGCGGCGTAAAAATGTTGAAATCAGCTCAAAATACCCTAAATTCATGTGACGTCACAAATATAGATGGCGGCCTTCTAATGAGAGTGGTCCGATCAGGGACACATATTGGCATCACCTTCTTTTTATTACACCATTAAACGTACCAGTCATTTAAACGAACTAGTGAACTAGAATCATTGAACTTGTTCATTTCAACTGGTTCGTTTCGTACCATACTGCTGTAGCTCATATATATGAGATAAAGTCGGCATTAAATCGCGGGTCGTTATTTAAACGTAATAATACAACAATACAAGTATTAATTAAAAACGGGATTAATTTTTTCAAATAATGGCACTTAGAAGCACAACTTACACAAGCATTGCGCGAAATTTAGTGCGAGGTACATTCTTTGAATGGTGTTTGTTTTTTTTTCTGTTTTCACTTGGGGGTACAAAGTCTGCTTATCTGCTTTGAAGCGATTTTTTTCATCTCTCAATTGAATTTCTATTGCAATTTCCAGCTGTTTGCACCAATAACACAACCTTGCAACGCAATATGAGCCACGGCCAAATGTTGCCCACTTTTGAAGCTACTGGTGCTGGGCACACTTTTAAAAATTTGGTCATAACAACACCGAAGCCGTACGTCTTTCAAGTAGAGCTACACCGGCCGAACAAATATAACTCCATTAATAAAGAGATGTGGTTGTAAGTGGTTTAGCCATTTTTGAAAAGTTAATTATTATTTCTATCAAAACTATATTTAAAGAGAGATCAAAGACTGCTTCGAGCAATTGGCCATCAATCCAGATTGTCGGGCTATTATCTTGTCAGCAGCAGGCAAACATTTCTCGGCAGGAATTGATTTGAGCACCATGATGAAACTCGGCCAAGAACTAGCCGATATTGATGATGTCGCTCGTAAAGGTATTGTTGTCGAACGTCTGATAAAGCTGTATCAGGACTCGATAAGCGCAATCGAACGGTGTCACAAGCCTGTGATAACAGCAGTGCATCACGCTTGCATTGGTGCTGGCGTTGATATCATTACGGCAGCTGATATACGTTACTGCACCGAGGACGCTTTCTTCCAAGTAAAAGAGGTTGACATTGGCATGGCTGCGGATGTGGGATCCTTGCAGCGGCTGCCTAAGGCAGTTGGCAGTCAATCGTTAGCGCGTGAATTATGCTTTACTGGAAGGCGTTTCGAGAGTGCAGAGGCGCATAGTTGTGGGCTTGTGAGCAAAGTGTTTTCTGATAAAGAATCGCTGCTACATGGGGCTCTTGCGTTGGCCGAGACGATAGCCGAGAAAAGCCCGCTGGCTGTGCAGGCAACGAAAGAGAACATGGTTTATTCGCTGGATCATACTAATCAGGAGGGCCTCGATCATATTGTAAGTTGTCATTGCATTTGTGCTTATATTGTCCGACAAACTGGTTTTTTGCTCCACAGCGTATCTTAAATAAATTGTATCTGCAATCGGAGGACTTGGCTGCGGGCGCTGCAGCGCAGCTAACTAAGGGCGAAAAGCCCATATTCTCCAAGTTATAAACAACAACAGAAATTGAGACTACTTTTGCAATCATTTATATATACATATAATTTTTTTAAGACATTAAATGTTGCCTTTTTTAACTAATCTAATCTTATCTGGCACATGTAACGCACGCTTAAAGCCAAAAAAAAATGGGCTAAGACAGCGTTTAAGAAGCTGCTCGAGTTCGCTTCAGCATTTGTTCAATTGTCGTGCGTTCTTTAGCGCAACTTGCAGTCAACACTTCGACATTATTGTCGGCGTCAATGAGTATATCATCTTCGATGCGCACACCAATGCCGCGAAACTCGCTGGGTACATCGGTGCGATCATATCCAATATAAATACCTGGCTCAACGGTAAACACCATGCCAGGCAATAAGCGCAGTGAACGTGGCATTCCCGGTGTATCGTGCACATCCATGCCCAGGTAATGCGAAACGTGATGTGGACAGAACTTGAAGCCCGCCTGCACTAAATCACGTTCGTTGCTCAATTCCTTGGGCACTAGGCCAACCTCTTGGAGATACTTGCCCAGTTTCAGACACATGGCGTCGAACAGTTTATCCAAAGTTTCACCTCCTGGCTTCATGACCATTGCTGTAAGCAGAATTATGAAACCAATTATTTTATAAATTTGCAGGTAGGCAACATAAACGTACAGATTATATCCTTTTGCAACTGCAGTACCACATCGTAAAGTATTTTCTGCGGCGGAGTAAAGTTTCCGCCAATGGGCCATGTGCGCGTTATATCGCTAGTATAGCCACCATACTCACAGCCCGCATCCATGAGTACCATATCGCCGTCTCGTGTCATTTGTGTATTGTTAATATAGTGTATGGTCGTGGCGTTATTTCCTGCCGCAACGACTGGCGGATATGCTAAGTGGCTGGCATTACGCATTCTGCACTTGAAGTCGATTGATGCATACAGCTGATGTTCCGTGTGGCCCGGAAATGACTCAACCATGACTTCATTGAATGATTCGGAGGCTATTTGGCAAGTGCGACGCATGAGTGCCATCTCCGCGGATGATTTGAAAAGTCTTAAGCTTTGCAAGAAATGCCCCGGCGAGTGAATCTGGGTATTCGCGTTGCCTGCTGACTGATTCACAAACTTACTAAAAGTGTCCAACTCGGCAGATTCCATGTCGTACCATAATCTGGTTTTGCCCTTGGAAATGTGACCAGCTAGCACCGGCCCAAATTGAATCACAGGAAATGCTTTTTGAACGCCAAACAATTTAATGGCATTCTCAACGCCTGTGCGTGCGCCATCCCATAGTTCGGCGTGACTGTCCTTTTCGCGCATAAATAGTGTTGAAGTTACGTTGCCGCCGTCATCGATTTCGAGCATAAGCGCAGAGTCGGGCTCCAGGCAGCCAGTCAAATAATAGAAGTCTGAGCTTTGGCGGAAGAAATATGGTATCTTGCCGCTCATGTATTTTTTTGTTGCCGAAGGCACAACGAGCTTATAGTAATGTTAGTTTTAAGCAAATATTACTGTTGGTCTTTACTTTACAGTACTCACAATATGTCTGCTCACTGAGTCGTTGGCCACCATGGCATTGTCACGGGTGAATTTTTGTATGCCGCTCATGAGCCTTTCGCGTCGTTGCTGAAACTCTGATACAGTTATGCCGGGCACCAAATCTCCCGCAGCGATTAAATGTGGATGAGTGCGAAATGTTGGTTGCCCATAGACGACTGTTGGCGGTTGATCTATATCCGAACTGGGCGTACGTTTGGCAATCTTAAGCCGCTGTGGTGGTACTTCAGCATTCTTAGTAATTGTTGTCGAGAATGATAAGCGTAGACTATTCCTTAAACTATGGCTTCTTAATTTTTTAAACAGCGACATTTTCACGTATAAAATTTCAAACTAAACTAGGCATAAAAAAATTTTATTGAACTAAAAGTAAGTGTAGGCTAAGTCAGTTGAATTCGAAAATCAGCTGGATTTTGTTTTGCTTAACAGCTGTGGCTAACAAGTTGGCATTGCTAAGTGCAACGTGAAATTAAGTTGCATATTTGTTTAGATATAACTGCAAAATAATAACTAAAAAAAATCTTTATTCAGAATTAAAATAACTATAAACTATTTACTGGCTTATGAAGACAGAAGAAGCCTCTGCTTCAGCCAGTAGAAACCTTAATCTACGGAAGTACGCCAAGAAACGATTGAGGGCTCTATTCCACATAGAAAATCAAATAAGTAAATAATAATACAGATGATTTACGACTATCAAAATTCCATTTATTGGGGATTTGGTAAAGTTTTCACTGCTAGTAAATTTTGTACGGTAACCAAATCAACCATTTTTAAAACGACTAAACCAATAATATCGAAAAATAATGCAAAATTTCCCGCAAATATTGTTATTTTTTCTGTCGCGAAATTAATTGGTTTAATGGTATTAACAGAGCGTATGTCGATAAATAGAATAGAACTTTTTCAAATTCACAATAAAAAGAATATATGTATTTAAAGTTTTTTAATACATGGCTTTCATGAATTTCTTTTTCATTTCTGAAATATTATTTTTTTCTTTACTTTTTATTTTTTTTTTTGTATTTTTTGTTTTTATGTCCTGGCGCAAACTATACACTACTCTATCAGTGTTGTAAGGCGTCGGATGGATCTTTAGTTTGGATTTTTTCTAAACACCGGTTGCAGTATTTTGTCGTCGTTAAAATCGGTAAACAAGTGCACATAATCAAATAAAAATGGATGTAAGCCGTGTTATTCTTTTAAATGAATTATATGATACATACGAATCTTTGCGCAGGACGAGGTGGTGCGTCGTGTACCTTTGGATCACGAAAGTATCGACTTTCAAGACTGGACCATTGACTACGACAAATCACATATACTGAAAAGCGTTTGCCAACAAGGTCCCGATACCAATTGTACGAAAGATGCACACAACTGTTGTGAGCTCTGCACCTATCGCTTTGCATTGGAGCTGCCCCATCTGCCCGACATGGTATTTCACAAGAATAAACTTACGTTGCGACATCGCGATGGCGCGCTACTAGAGTTCAAACCCATCGATGCGTTGCGTCTAGTAGAGAACGGCAAGCAGCCGCTGGAAATTGCATGTGCGCAAGAGTGGCGCGAAACGAGGTAAAGAGAAAATACAATTTTCCTAATACATGGGAGCATCAAATATTTATGTATATGTGTATTTTGAAACATTTACAGATCAGCAACAACCCGTGAGGAGAAATTCAAACCTTTTGACTGGACTTTTACTTGTCCCTATCAAGGTACAATAAATGAGAAGTTTCGCGTCGAGAGCTGCAATCAAACGCTTAACAAATTCAAGCTTATGATGCGCGAGCGCATACTCTTTTATCATGATCTAACATTATTCGAGGATGAGTTGCATGACAATGGCATATCATCTCTGACTGTCAAAATTGTGCGTACTAGAATTGTGTTTATATTTCACCTGAAGTTATGTATGAGACTTCTATTTTTTTAGCGCGTGATGCCCTCCGGTTTCTTCATACTGCTGCGTCACTTTTTGCGCGTCGATAATGTCGTTATTAAAATGCATGATACACGTTTCCACTATGAAATCGAAAACGATTATATATTCAAGGAGTTCACACAGCGCGAGGCCAGTTACAATGAACTAAAGAATGTAAGCCAAATAAACTCAAGTATTTCTTTCAATTGTTTATCAAACTTATTTTTGCAACCGAAGGTACCTACTGGTTACTATACAATGCCAAACGAAGTCGAAAGCTATTTGCCTATCAAAAAGAAGGAAGCATTCAAATTGTTTTTTAAATAAAATCAAATTAAAAAACAAGGATCATATACAGCAAGCCAACACTAAACTTGTGTGCGTAAAATAAGTTTTATTTCAACAAATTGGTTAAACCTCACTTTCCATATTCAATACTATTAAAAACTGCCGTCAGACGACACAAATTACTTATAGATACATAAATAATCGATTTTTGCTAAACGCGTTAAATTACAAATAATAGACAATGTCCACTTCTCACTTAAGCGCCACCTAAGAGTGCAGTAAGCGCACGTTTATAATCGCCAGATGTCTCCGACTGCAAATAATCAAAAACAACATGTTACTATGACAGTCAGACCAGTCACAGTGCGCTTACTTACATCCTAAAAGCAAACCAATTAAACAAGTGGAATTTACGTTCGACATGGGTGGGATGGTTGAGGAAAATATGCATACAACGGTTACAAATCACTCACATGGATAAAACTAACGTATTGCCCCCGCGTACTTACCGTAACTGCACTAATTAGAGTGCGATTATAGATACGCTCAAACTCGTCTTTAATGTTGCCCAAGTCCAGCTCCGAGCGACTGACAATTATACGTATGAGCGTAGCATCATCAGTACCTGCGCCATCCATTGCCTTATATATTCGTTGTGCAAAAAATGCGGGTGGGGATTGCACGCACTCCACTAAAATAGCAATTTATAAGAATCACGTGAACATTGTAACAATGTAGGCAGCATTCACCAATTGCCATCATTGCCTCATGCAGCTCATCGTCCATCTCATGCTTAATTGCCTGTTCAATGGTCTGACCAGAGACTTCTTTGTACGCCTCGAAGATCAGACGCAGCTGTGCGAAATTGGAATGTGCCATTATGCGATTAAAGACCTCCTCGTCGGTGCCAAGTTTGGCCTCACCGGCAGCATACAACTGCTCCGCTTGCTCTTTTGCTTGTTCCGGATTGACGCCGCTGTCGGCCGCATCACGTACACCAGTCACAATAAGCGTTAGTAAACGACGAAAATGTCCAGATGTTTCCGAGCACATTTGTTCGGCCAACGGACGTCCATACTTGGTTTCGTAGGCTTCTACAATGGCTTGCATTTCCTCATTTGTCTTTGTGCAAAGTATTTCGACAAGGGTGGCCTCATCGGTGCCCATGCCCGCCATGGCAGCATGCAATTGTTTGCACAAATACTCAACGGGCGGCTGCATCAGCGCCACAATCACATCTTCGAATTCACCACCAAGTTCACTTTTCAAATCCTCGACAAGATCGCGTTCGTAAACGGCAGCATATTGAGACGCGATTTGTTGCCGTTGTGAGTTGCTGCGTGAGGATAACAGTTCGATGATTTCCTGTTCATCGGTGCCGAAACCCTTCATGGCATTGCGCAAGACTTCTGCGTCTGACACTGCATTGAACGGCGAGACAGGCACAACCGTTGGGTTGGGCTGATGACGCACATACACGACATGCGCAAAAAAGAAATATTTGTTTTATTTTAAATAAGATCAACGGCATTTTTTCACAGCGGCTGCACTTACGGTGTAGGCCATTTTTTTGTTTTGTTGCTGGTTTTAAGATTTAATTTAAATTTTTTAAATATCTTTCTGCTGGTTATGCTGCACCAACGTGTAAGCCCCACTTCCAAACGCTCTCGCTAACTTTGCGCAATTGATTTTTTTATTTTAGCTCAGTGGCTCGTTACCTCGATTTCGTTGTCGTCGTATGATTTTGTCAGTGTAGTTTTTGTAGTAGCATGCATTATTTGTTTTTGTTGTAGTCGTGTTTGTTGTGTTTTTATTAGTACTCGTATAATAGCGTCGTTGTTGCTGCGATTCTCGTTAGCTAGTTGTATACTGTATATTCGTTGTTGTTAGAATTTATCGTACTTCTTAAGCTTATATTATTTGTCTCCGTCGTTGTTGTCACTACAATTGCGACTATGATGCCATATATGAAGTCCTGTTGTTGTTCTTGTTGTTGCCCGCCTTATGGCATTCAAACACTCATCATAGCTTAGCAATTTAAAGCTGTTTGTATGCAAGAAAGAGATACAGAGACGACACTTGCCCAAACGAATCAGAGTGAATCATAGCAAAAGCATGTATGCATTCAAAATTGTTTATTAAGAATTTTTAAACGTCATATATGTTTATATATGTATGTATATGTATGTATTCGCATATATGTATACAATTAATCTATTAATACATACATTTACAATAAATTAACTTTATTTATGTATATTTTCGTCAATTGATTATTTTTAGGCTTTTTTTCCTTTTCATCGTATTAAACAGAAGGAATGCAAAAATTAAAGTTAAAAAAATCGTTACCTTAAAATACTAAATTAAAAGTACAAAAATAATAGAATGAGCCACTTTTGCGCTACTTGTCTTATCCTGCACTGCTTTTTTTTAAATTTCACTCCATACGTAAATGAAGAACAATACTGTTAAGAGCCTCAAACACCTTGCTAAAGCACTTAGCGGAGCTTATAGATTACCCATTATCTCATTTTAGCAATTACAGCAACGCAGTGCACCTGATAGAAACAACTTAAGAAGTACTTAGCTTAATGAGTAAGTTGTACCTGTAGAGATTTAAATAAAAATTATAAAAAGAAAACAAAACAAATAAAATAAAAGTTTATTATAATTAATTTTTCTTTTTTTTTTTAAATATAAAACTTCATTTAGAGAATTTCATAATAAATACCACGAAAGTCGTTGAGGGAATTTGCAAAAAATGAGCTACATTTAATAAGGATTCTAAAAATGAATGCTGAGCATTTTAATATGTGTAGCTTCAACTAATTTGTTTTTAATATGAGAAACTTTGTAAACAATAAAAAAATATAATAAAATCACTTCGCGAAGAATAAACAAACAACAAAATGAAAGAAGTTTTTGTTGTTGGTTTGTCAGCAGTTTGCAGGTTTTGCGAGAATCGATTAATTTATATAAATATATAAATATGTGTTATCTTTACAGGTCAAAGAGCGGATGACCCATATGCTATCTCGTTTTCTCTCTCGCGCGCACACAGCGCACACCACATTCACTTTAGACCTCATCGCTTTGGTTCATTTTGAGCTCATTTAGCGTTGCATTAAATCGTGCCCATTCATCGCGCGATGGTTGCGCCAAATGCTCAGCCACGTCATAGACATATAACCTGCCAGCCTCATCACCAATGGTCACATGCAGACCAGATGGTGTCCAGGAGACGCGATTGAGCGCTGGTGCACCATCGACAACAACTGATGCTGTTGGTACCTCGGTGTCTTGATTGAGATTCCACAAATCAAGACGCCCACTACCATCGACAGCAGCAAAGAGCGCCGGATGAACGGGCGACCAAGCAACATCCATAACATAGTCGGAGTTATCTTCGAATGAGTATAGTGGCTTCGTATCCTGCATAGGAAAGATATTTCAAATACAAAAAATTGGCTATAAGAGTCGTATGAACCGACCTTCAGCGACCACAGCTTGATGGTCCAATCGATGGATGATGTCAGGAACAAGTGACCAAAATCAGGCGATGATTGGTTGTAGTGAGTGGAAATCCCAGTTATTGGACCCACATGCCGCTCGTATACTTCATTTACACCCGACCGTAAACCATGTCGCGATGCTGGTTATAAATAATCCATAATCAGTTACTGTTTACGTTTATGGAATAAAACGCTCCAACTCACCCGAATAGACGTAGCCATCCTCGCTGCCCATAACCAAACTGTTGATCTCATTCGCTGGAAACGCCATGCACGTGATCGCTATCGCTTTCGATTGCCGTTGCTGCAATTCGAGCGTATCCTGTGGCTGTGACAACATATCCAAACTCCACGAGCATAACTTGCCATCTGACGAAATCGATATGACATTGTGCGCATTCTGTGAGCCGACCATTTGCAAACAATACACCGGATGTGTGTGTGCCGCCGCGCTCAACGGTGTACGCTGCATGGGCGTGCGTTTCTGTACGCGATTATCCCAGAGCACAATCTGGCCCGAATAGGTGCCACCGAGTATCAGATTCGGGTTGAATTTAGCAAAGCATGTCGACATCACGGCACTCTGACAATGGAAAATATCTTCGGGGGTTTGCTTCTTGAACTTCGTATTCCACACCATAACAACGCCATCCGGTTCATTGGGACTCTCCTCATTGTTGTGATACGAAGCGACAACCAATTCGGGAAAATGTGTTGACCAGTCCATGCAGGTAATACAACGATTTTTCGACCATCGATCATCGTAGAAGACGCGATTCAGTGAAAGGCGAGCATGTGAGCGCTCATCGTTGGCTTCTTCATTGTCACCGCCGCCAATATAGTCCATATAGATATCCACATTCTCGGAGAGAGCACGCTCAATGACACGTCCAGCACGTAATACAAACCTTTGGAAATCCTCCGATAAGATAATCATCTGTTTCTGCTCCTCAGACAGTTCCTTAACTAAAGCAAAAGACATGGATGTTTAAGAAATGTGCTAAATAATATACAAACATATGTATGTATGCATGCTTATTGTCTAGGTCACTTACTCTCTTTCTTCTCCTCCTGCTCTTTTTTCTGTTCGAGTGGTGTTATGGCCGGCGCAACATCCTTCACCGTTGGCAGTCCGTGCGTCAGATAACCCGGCGGCAATTTAGATGTAAAACCATGTTCCAGATGTGGCAGCGAGCCCTCTTCGTCGTCTCCTTGGGCATCAAATGCAAGCACTGTTTAAGGTATAAAACTAACACAGCTACAGGAAAATGACAATCGACAGAACAGGAACAATTCTACTTTTCGTTTTTTTGTATCGGTTTCAATTTTCTTTGCTTTCGTTCGTTTTCATCAACAACTGCTTTTTTACATATTGGAAATTACATATTTCAGCTTCGTCGATTATATTTTCTTTAACATACAATTCATCACATTTCGGTTTACATGTACATCTGCATGTATGTTTATTTGTATTTGGAAAAAGCGAGAGTTGCACAGAGATTGGCTTTATCATAAGGTGTGCTGTGCTTATTGCTATTGTTGTTGCTATTGTGTGTGCATATTTGCTTGCTTGCTGCCAACGTTGTTGTTATTGTTATTTAAGGTTAAGCACATATAAACATGAACTCGTATTTATGAAACTATATACAATGGCCAACGTGCGCGTGCATTTTTTTAGGATATTTTATTATTATTTAAATGTGTAAGTTAGTCGATTTAATACACAAGCACGTTATTTGCATTCATTAGAATCATTCACTATGCTGCAACAAGTGACAGAAGGTGGCCGCCGCGCGTTATAAAAATAAAGCCTTTTTATAAGATTTTTAAATTGTAATATATTTTTTGTTTTGAAGCATTATGTTGTCCGGCGATTGTAACACAAACCAATAAAAAAAATTTTAATTTTATGTGCATTATCGCTTATGTCGTTGCAGTTATGTATATTAAAAAAGTTAAAAATTATTTATAAATGAATATTTAATATGCACATACAAAATTGTCAATCTTTAGTTTTGCATAGCTTTGCAATTAGGTTTGTGCATTTGTAAGCGAAGGTACATTAATATGTACGCATGTGCGTATGACAGGTGCGTAGGTGTAAGAAAGATGACATGACAAGTTACATGTACGTTTATGCAAGAGTGGAACAAAGTAGCAGGTAGTAGCTGTTTTTTAGCTTTGGCGCAGAGTCTGTGCGTAGTTTGTTATGTTTGCGCAGCAGCAGTAATATTTTTTGTTTAGCACATCATGTAGAATCTAATACATATTTTAATAAAGCCAATATGTTGTTGTTGCTAGTTTGCTAATAAAAACAAGGTACATAATTGTTGCAAAAACGCTCAGACTTTAAACATAACTCTTATGTTGTCTCCACCCAGTTTATAATTTTTTATATACATATGTATATATAACAACGCTTGCCCTTAAAACTATAATGTATTTGTAAAGTATAATTTAGATATTTAAAAACAAAAATGTAAATGTACAAATATATGTATATATAAATCTGTTATATTATGCACACATATAAATATTATATATGCTGCATACCGTACTTATAAAATACAGTACACCCACAGACCTTAAACTTTGTACGTGTCAAGTGAGCATTCACACTTTTTTCTTATCCGTATCAAAGCGGCATGCAATCTTTTTTAGCATTTGATGCGCGAGTCTGCCTTGTGCAAGTTTTAGTAATTACTTTTTGCTGTGGATGTTGGTGTGTGCCTGTGTAGCAACTGCATGTTGTGCATACCGACACGTTGATTGCTTGTATTGCAAAGAATGTAGATCTGCGGCTGACATAATGGGCTTAGAACACAATTATAAATAAATTATTTTCACGATTGTTGCCAAAATAATATACATACATATATATATGTAACAATATATATATATATTAATGAAACATTTATATATTGAATAATAGATAACGTACAGAGAGATAGTTTGACAACAGAAATTGTTTGTATAAAACTATCTTTCCTGTTATTGTGCTTGTATCATGTTGTGAACTCACTGTTTTGAGCTTGAAGCCTGGTTTTTCTGTAATAACATTGAATTTCGACTTTAAGCATATTTATGCGCACACTTCTTAAGCGTATGATACTGAATCTCTCATGCGCCGACTGAGGAAACGCATTTATTAAGCAGCTGTGGAGAAACCAGGCTTCTAAACAAATACAGAACCGACTAAGGACATCAAATTGTGAACTTAAGGCAGCGCATGAGAGAATGTGTCTTAGGTGATACCTGTTACTGCTCTTATTTTTTTGTTGAAGCCGTACACCGAGCAATGAACACAAAATTAGGAACATAAGTTTAAAAAAAAAATAAGTTTGATTGCAACGTAAATAATTAAGAACTTGATAATAATGATAGTAATAAATAAAATAAAACAAAATTGTGCCGAGAATTGATAATGTACTGACAAATAAAACCTCAGAAGGATTTTTTTTTTGTTTGTTTCGTAAGTGCTGAGCATTAGTTTATTTTTTATTTGGATTATTGGATACTTTAAATATGTATATGTATGAATGTATTTATGTATTGTATATGCAATAGTTTTATTAGTTACAAATGAGCAGCAGAGTTTTGAGTGTTATTAGGTGAATATTGCAACATGCTATGCGTATGTATTTAATTTGTCATTTTTAGTTGGATTATGGTAAAGCGTTTTCAGGATATATTCACGTTTTTTCAAAGCTGCACTTTCAGTTTTTGAGCGTTAAAAAAAATAAATAAATAAATAAAATAAAGACAAAATAAAAGCATTTGGTAGGGACAAACGAGAGCGAGAGCGATAGTGAAAAAGCGGTATACGAGACGAGAGCGAGCGAGAAAGAGCGTCAGCTTTAAATTGCACTTAGTGCTTTCAACACATGAGACTTATTTGCCAAAAAAGTTATTATTGAATATTACTTAATGTTACTGTTTTCTTTTCGTTTGTTTTTGTTAAAGTTGTTTTATTTTATTTTAACACGACTTTTCTTACGTTAAACGCGTAAAATATTGTTTATAAGTAAATTTTTTTTTTATTGTAACTTTTCTTTATTTTCAAGTGAATTTTTACGTTCCTATTTTGCTTCATGTCGATTCCGTCACTGTTTCAATAATTTCATGCGTTTGGATACCTACCTGTGAACTCATCCTCCCACTCTAAACCTGGATTAAGATTGTATTCATCTTGAAAATATATAGAGATATAATAAATGTATTGCGTGTTTGCCATTTGAAAAGAATAATTTTATTTAGTTTTTTTTTTTGTTGTTTTTAGCAGGGTTTCGTTGCATTTAACTAATGAAATGTATTTTAAACAATAAATTGTTTCCCCGCTTCTTTTCAAATGTTACTTTGTATGCTCATTGACGCAGTCAAGTTAAGCAGCAGCAAGGCGCTTAACTATCCCTTTCACACTTACACCTTGCGCGTATGCACTTGTAAGAATGTCCAACATTATGACGACATACATTTAGCGTGAGCAAGCGAGTGTGTGAGCGAGATAGATAAAAAACGCACCCAATGAATGTTGCAAGTTAAAAACATTGTTTTTTGTTTGGTTTTTCTTTGCCAACAATTGGCAAAAACAAAATGTTTAGTGCCTTAATGAGAAGGTACATACATGCAGTAATGTCGTTATATACATATAAGAAATAAAAACAAATAATACGCGAAGTAAATGAACACTCGCTTAAACAATAAAATAAATTGGCAACGAACGCATACGTGCGTCAAGTATATACTTAATAATTATTACGCAGCAAAAAATTATACCATTAATAAATAACAAAAAAAAATAAATAAATAATGTAGTTTCTCTTTTTGTAACGAAACGTTTACGAACTTAAAACAATATATGTATTTAGTACCTACGGCTGTTTTAGCGCACAAAACTAATAAAAAAAATGTGGTTAATAAATTAAGTCAATTTAAATTAAATTATATGTATTAAGTGTCTTCATCAACAACTTTAAAATATTTACTTAATTATCGAATTGTTGAAATTATAAAATGGGTGGAGAGCAGCTTTTTCATTAAATCAATTTAAATATTTTCAATACATCAAAAATAAAAAAAAGTTTTATAATGTTTTATAAATTAAATATATATGCATATATGTACATATATTTAAAAACGAAACAAAAAAACTGTTGTGAAAAAATATTTGTTAAGCCAAACTATAGACGGGATGTGCGCACACTAGTAGGAAAGAAGTGAGGAGGAGGAGCGCGAAAATGCGCTGTGCGAGATTAGATTTACTAGCTCTACAACTAAACAAATATAAACAAATTACAATTAACTTTGAGAAAAAAAAAACATATTATTTTTCATTTGCTCTTTAGCATGAACGAAAGTTTTGAAAGAAAAACTACTGCGACGACATAAAAAAGTTAGGAGAAGATGACGTTTACACTAACTCACCATAGTAATCCGTTGCATGAGCTGAAACAAACAAGTTGGAAAAAAAAAATTGCATAAAAGATATTTTGGGAGACAGCAGGAAGAAATAAAGAAAGGAAAAATATAGACCGCATATATTAATATCACATATAAAATTAGTTTTGTAGTTGCTTAAACAAATCTTAACGAAATTGAAAAAATATTAAACTAAGAATTTAAAAAAATCTTATGCCTATTAAAAAATATCTTTATTATTTGTATGAATAACCCTGAGATTGTGTCTGCTTGTATAATGTCTGTCTGCTTGTGTATGACAAAATATGCAAAATTTTACAAATTATGTGCAATGACCAAATTAGCAAATAAAGATTTGGTTTTTAAAAATTTTTTTTTTATATGTAAAAAGCTGCTTTTTTTTATGTAATATGTAAATGGCAATAAATTACTATCGATACCAGTACCTTTGCGTGGCCGCCACCAATCCTCCATATATCCTGACAGAGGTGAGGAGTGGCAAGAAAGAACTGTATTTGTTATTTAATTTCATTATGTTGATGTTATGCATTGCGATGTTCAAATTTTAATGTCTAAACAGGATTTTATAGCCTATTTATAAGCGGTTTGGTAAGATAACACTTATGTAAAACAGACACGTGTCTCGTGTTTCAAAATTGAAATACAATAAAGCAAAAAAATTAATCATGTACATTAAATTTTTCCGTTTCATAGTAGTTTAAACAAAACATGCATGAAACAAGAGAGTTTATGAGGATCTATAACAAATGTGTGCACGGACAGACAAGCACGCAGCATAAAAACATAAGAGCCACATTAATTGTAACTGTAATGTCCTACGTACATGCCTACATCGCGGGTATTGAGTTTTTTTTATTATAAAAGAAAATTATGATTAGACAAAGGTTAGGGAAAGGTAAAGTAAGCAAAGGTAAGATTTGGAAGTTAGCGCATAAAATCTAAGCTACACTAGAGGACAACGCATAAGCTAAATAGAAAACTACCCACCATCACGTTCATGACCGCCAGTGCTGGTGGTTTGTGTTTGTTTTGAGTAGACAAGGGTTTCCTTTGGTGGAATGTTTGTGGCCTGTACGTTGTAGACGCTCAGATTCAGTGGTTGCTTCTTGTTATTGCTGTTAGGTTGAATGCAAAAGTGCATTAGTACTCGATTATGGATATAAATAGGTATATACTCACGCTTGACCATTGATATTTGCTTGTAGACTAGCATCGGGCGTTTGTGTATTGGAATTATCCGATGTTAGTGAATTAACTGAAGACAGCGATGAGAGTACCTCGGAGACAGGTGCAACGCCCAATGATGAGAGCATCTCATCGAGATCTCTGCGCGTATAGACCATATATATATTTATAAAAAATTATGAAATTTGTGATTGCATTATTAACTCACTTGCGCTGATCCTTGTCGATGCCGGTGCTGCCGCCTATACGCCCGGCGGCTTCTTCCATATCTTTCATTTCTTTTTCACGTCGACGGCGATCCTTCTCTTCGCGTAATGCAGCTAATTTCGCCTTTTTACGCTCGAGTTCAGCTTTGCGATCCATGCTGTTGTTGATGCTTTTGGCGGTGGTGGGTGGTGATGTTAAAAAATCTGCGTGCTCGGTGTGACGTTCCGTATGTTTAGTTGGCTCTGCGGTCTGAAAGAATCAGCATAAATCAATCGGCACTACTTTCGGTAAGCACAAAAACAATGCACACGATAAAAGCAACAAAAATAGTCATGACCAAATATTGGTAACAGTGTTGTTGGTTCGGCTTCTACTAATAGTTAACAATGATGATGATGTCACCTACAAACACTCTAGCCGATAGCTAATAAATGGTAAAAATAATCCCATCCCGCAATTGCTTGCGCTTCAAAATTTAACACTTCACTTTATTAATTTGAAACCAATTTATTGTTGCTGCATGACACATTTTTAACAGGCATCACCAAACGCAAACCAAAGAAAATCAATAATCGACTGCAGTTCATCGGGCTGACTCAAAAACCTTTACTTCTGCTTTGTCACTATGTTTTTGTAAATTCTTTGTTGCAAAACGCACCGTTTTGTTCAGATTTTATGTGTCGCATACCTTAATCTGTTGAATGCTGTTTTACAGATATATACTGTATATATACGCAAGTACTTAAAACATTTTTCTGCAATGTAAAAATATTTTAAGCAACCTGATTTTCTTTTGCGAACAAAACGTACTGTTCTGTCAAAGCAGATGTATTGCTGCCAACTTAATGCGAATGTTCATAAGACGTTACAGGTTTTGGATTATTTTAGTGAATTATGTACGTGGATGTCTCTGCCGTTTTTTGCCAGGGCCGTCAAAAGAGTACCATCATTTTATTCAAAGCTTGAAATATTCTTCACAATTGCATTTACTCCAACTTTTATTTGCATTTAAGTCACGTACAACTTAAAGCGGAAAGTTCGAAGACAAACACCGTTTGTACATACAGTTATGAGTACAGAAAGTTGTCTTGTTTTTTAACTTGACCTAATAATGACTTAGTTGCCCATTTAGCTGAGTTTATTGCTACTTGGCATAAGAATTTAATGTTGAACGATTTATAATATCTAAGATTTACTTCAGTATTTTATGAAAACATATGTATTTACATCAGCACCATAGCTTTTTTTGTCATCCAATGCAAGATTTATTTATTATCGTAATTTAAGTAGCATTTGTTGGTTAACAAACAAAATAAATTGTTCATTGGATTTGGTAACGCTCAGTTTTGTCATTTCATTAATCCAACTCATTTATAATAAAATTAGATTATATATAGCCAATAAATCGTTATAATCATAATATAGTTGACAATAAGATGTTGCAATATTTCACAACAAATTAAATCCAGTAAGGCAGCAACAACAAGTTGTATAAAGTTGCTTATTTGGGCTATATTTAAATATACTGCAACGTACGATCGATAACCTTGAATTACAAAATCACAACAACAATAAACGAAAAGAAGTCAGTTTAAGTTGGAGGCTGCAAACTATTGTGTAGTCAGGTAGTGCGTTGCATCTTTGTGTTGCTGCTTTGGAAGTTCATTGGCAATGAGCAATTTACACATATATGTACATACATACATATGTGCGTATGTTGTTGCTTTTGTTGTAAACTGTCTACGTTGAAGAATATTTTGTTATCGTTATATACGCATGTAATCCCTGCTCGATAATAACATTATCTGCAACTAAATTTCCGTTATATTACATGTACAAATTATATAATTACATATGGACTTGTGTATATACGAAAGAATGTAATATTTTTTTATTTGAATATCTTTAGAATTGTTCTGCGGGTGCTTCCATGTTCAATTTCTTAACGGTTTAGGCATTCGTTACTACTAATTGGTTAGAATTGTCACACTCGCAGCTTGTGCATGGTTTTTTACGAACATTAGATTTTTATATGTGTAAATGTATATATGTGTCATAGATTAAACAATAGTTAAGCGTATGTATTTTCGTTTTATTGTTAAGTTAAAATTTGGCATTATTTAATGTAAATTCCGCTTGGCTTCGCAACAAACCGGTGTGCGGCGTTGTCGCTGAGTTGCGCTGCCGATGCGTTAATTATGCGAGAGTAAAAGTTTTATTGCCTCGCCGGCTGGCGACGATACCTCAAGGACAACTGGTTATTATTATCGTCATTTTGCTTACGTGCGGTTTTTAAATATTTATTTATTTTTTATACTATATGCGTGTGACTACTGAATGTAGCTACTTTTACTATCTTACAGAACAGAACTGACTACTTTTAACCTTTTTACAACTCATGCAAAGGTTTTATGTACATATGCACGTATATCCATATTAATGTAATATTAATGTTATACAATATTTGCGTAGTCAGTAGCATATTGAAAGTAGACGTCGGAAACTGTTCACTTTACTCTAATCTCTCATTGCCTGCCTACAGGGAATTTGAACGGTCGATGACGTTACCGCAGAGTATCACTCATATTCTGCATGCATGCATAATAAATGCACTTTACCATTTACAAATTACCAAAAACAAGCAAAACTGCTTAACATCCAAAGACACCGGCTTCATGTTTTGTGGCTTAGACTATTAACCTAAAACCAACCCGTATTTATTTAAATGAATTCCAATGAAAATAGTCGAAAAAGCACCAAATCAAATGTTGTCACTCATTGTATAGTTTTAACCACACGCATGCTTGGTTAGTTGAATATTAATTCATTTGTATTTAAGCTAAGCTACAACGCCCGGCTTTGCTCAGGCGTAAACACATACATCAATTTAACATATGTATGTACAATATACACTATATGTATGTAGATATTTATGGGACTGTCACGCCCACATGTGCCATTTTGTCTTCAATTAACATCATTACTATTTCTTACTTAACGCGTTACTAATAAAAAAATCCAATTGTATGAGCTTGAATGGGCGTTGCCATGCCTACTTGTGCAAATAAACAGTAATATGTATAGTTCGAAACTTTCTCTAGGCGATTGCAAACGTTGTTGCAAAAATTGTTATGAATCGGTCTACAAATTAAAGTTTAAATTAAGATAAAACATTCATATGTAGGGATACATAAGTTATTTATGTACATACAGTCATATATACTTTCATTCGTTTTTATATACACGGGATTTCTTGTCTTATATCTATGTGCATGGGTAGCAGTAAACGTTTATGAACTCAAGCAGATTAAAACTAAGATTAAGTAATAAGTGACGCAATGTGTAGGTGCATTGCAGGGATTGGCTGAGATCAGGACGAACACATAGCGTAATATGCATATATGCATAAGATATTTTCTTATCAACGCGTATCCTTAATTAAATATCTGATATAAAAGTGGCTGTAGTTCTTACCCGTATATCATCAAAAAAACAGCCCAAAAATTAAACAAGTTACCCACGTGCGCAAGTTTAAATTATTTTTGTTAATTACTTTTTTCTTATTGGGTATTGGGTCTTTGGGAAACTTGCTTTCAGATGCACTGACTATGGAACGAACGTACAACAACAACGCCTGTAGTAACAGTAGCATAATTGTTGTTGTTATTAGCATTTTTTTTTTGTAGCGGTGCGGCGAAAAAGTCTTCAAAAGTAGGAGTCTTCGCTGTTCGTTCGTTAGTTGAAGTTTAGCCATTGAACGGTTGTGTTGATTTTCGTTCGCCTCTTTTTTGTTAAACGCATTATTTATTTGTTGTCGTTTTTTGTGCCAGTAATATTTGTAACGAAATGAGATTATTTGCCTGTGCCGTTATTTTGACGCTGTGCATCGCGACAACAAGTGAGTGTCTCTTTGGCAGTTAAAAGCAACTCAAAGTAACTGCTTCCTGTGTTAAGGCTTGCCTGTGTAAAAGGCTTTAATGAAAATTGTAAACTTCCCGAAAATGTGCAAGCTAATAAGCAGATAAAGACGTTAATTGGATATTTTGCAGTATTTTGTTTTTTTTTTTTTTAACACAACATTTTTGTTAAACAAGGTTTATTTGGCATTAACCTTAATCAAAAAAGATGGGTGCAGCAATAAAAAAAAAGAAAAACCCGTATCTTAGTCATTAATCGTTAAAAATTCGCGTTACACATATGTACATATGTTTGTACATATGAAAAATCTTAAACGACAAAGAGGTGCAGCAAAAACCAGCAAATGCGACGTCGGCGTTTGCTTTGCGTGCACAATGGGCATAATGCACAGTGGTAAAGCCAAACAACAAAAAGTCGGCTGCGCCTGCGTGCGGCGCTTTTGCCACGTACTGGTTTTTTAAATACCACAAAATATCATGCTGCACTGTCTCGCGTCGGTTATGTAATTTTGGTTATGAGCAGCAACAACGAGCCAAGCCCAGACCAGACAAGACCAGACCAGATCAGCTTATAGCCAAGCAGGAAATGTTGTTGCTGTTTACTTTATGCGCTGTGTGTGCAACTCATTTGCACAAATGAGAAAAAAAACAACTAACGGGTTTTGCCTTTTGCTGCTATTTAATGTTTATTTTGTTTGGTTTTAATTTTTACAGCTCCTGCTGACTTCACTTGTCCCAAGCCCAATGGCCAATACGCCGATGAGGTACAATGCGACAAATATATTCTCTGTGAGGATGGCGTACCTAAGTCGAAACTTTGCCCAGATGGTTTAGTCTTTGATCCACTTAACCGCAAGATCAACAAGTGCGATCAACCCTTTAATGTGGATTGTGAGGATCGTACAGAGTTGCGTAAGTGCCAGAGAAAAAAAACCAAAAATAATGATAATAAAATTAAAAAAAAAAAAATCATTTACATATGCAGAGGAACCTAAGTCGACCAAGTTCTGTCCACGCAAGAACGGTTTCTTCGCACATCCCGATGCCAGTATCTGCAACATTTTCTACAATTGCATTGATGGTGACGCACTCGAAATGAAGTGCACTGTGGGCCTACATTTCGATGAGTACTCGGGAACTTGTGTCTGGCCAGATACGGCCAAGCGTGAGGGCTGCGCCGATGTCGAACGTAAGCCGCTAAATTTGTTATACATACACACGTCGTTTAACTTCACTTATTGCATTTGCAGGTAAATCGGAGAGCGGCTTTGCCTGCCCCAAGGATCAGCCAAAGACCGATGTGCGCGGTCAGGTTGTTACACACCCCAAGTATCCGCATCCCACTGATTGCCAGAAGTTCTACGTTTGCTTGAATGGCGAAGATCCTCGTGATTTGGGATGTCAGCTGGGTGAGGTCTACAACGATTTAACCGAGATGTGCGATGCGCCCGAGAATGTGCCCGGCTGTGAGGACTGGTACAAGGATGCTGATGACAAAAAGGCATAAATGCCAGCACACAAGCATACACACACACACACTCAAACACACACAAGAACACGCACCACACATACCCACAGACAGCGTTCATAGTGTACCCGCCGAGTACTTACTGTACGTGTAGTCTATGCTGTGAACACAAACGTTTCTAACCTTAAAGAAAAGGCAAGCTTTTGACGTGTGTAGTCATTTACTTATATGTATTTACTTATATACTCATAAATTACTTACCTAATTACTATACATACTATACGCATGCCTGCGTATGCACAAATTAAACTTACTCGTAGTTTAGCCTATTCCTATAGCGCGTAATTAAGGTTTTTGTTTGTTTTGTTTTTAATAATCAAAACACGACGAC
>JBAMBQ010005023.1:0-42530 GCA_037044495.1 Stegana nigrithorax
TATTAATAAATGTAACATATTTATTTGGCATTTGAAGCTTTAGTTAATTAAAGTGTTAAGCAAATGACATGTTTAAAATTTTTTTTCCATATTTGTATGTACATACACGTATGTAGTATGCATTTTTGTTTTAAGGCGTGTGCACAACAATAACAATAACAATAGACATTAGCCATAATAACAAAACAATAATAAAAGCAAAGTATGAGTCAAACTGTAGCTAGGCAAGCCAAGTCAAGTTTAACAAAACAGCAGCATACGTCAAAAGTGTTTATGTGTAATAATATAAAAAAAAAAAAATAAAAATAAAAACTCTATACAAAAAAGAGAAAATGTAGCAGAAAAAAAAAATAAAGTAAGCACCAAGCAACTGTTGGCTTTGCATATGCGGTGGCTAAGGCTGAGGCTGGGGCTGCCGCTTGCGCTTTCTGAACTTGTTGAAAAAATTAAAAACGTAATTGATACATGCAGTGGCTGTACATTAGAGCAAGTTGTTGTTGCAGTTGTTGAATGTTAAAGTCAGTTAGAAGTGCTTGATTACTATTGTCGTTGTTGTGTTGTTGCGCTGTGCTGGCATGACCATACACTCATAATAAACACAAGTAGCGCGCAAGCCAAAGCCTCTGCATAAGATCAACAGCGATAATTTAATGTTCAACACAGTCGCTGCCGCTGCCACTGTCTCCGCTGCTGCTGCCTCTGCCCGCGTCAGCACTGTCAACGCAGTCAATTGCTAACAATGGCCACGGTACAGTAAACTCATAGCCATGCACAGCACAGCGCAGCATACACGACAGTGCCTGGCAGTTACTTGGCTTGCAACTGTTGCATGCAATTGTTGTTGTTGTTGTCGTTGTTGCTTTTGTTTTCTCAGTCTTAGACTGTTTAATTTGGTTTCAGTTTTTTTTTTTTCTTCTTTTCTTATTTGTTTTTTCTTATTTGTAAGAATGCACTTTTAGCTAAGGCAGCAACAAAATATCAAATTGAGTTGTTTGCCATGTTTGCTTTTGTCTCTTCATGTGTTGTTGTTGCTATTGTATTTAATTAAGTGGTTTTCCATTTGAATTTGATTTGCTTGGCACCTTTGCGCTGCAAGTTTTTTATATGATTTTTTGCTTTGTTTTTCTTTTACCCTTTTCTTTTTTGTTTTTGTTTTGTTTGTGCTTTTGTCTCGGAAATGACATTGTGCTGTTTTGCATATAGCGGAAACATAAATGAAATGCTTGACACTTGAGCTTAATTGACGTCTTTGGCATATGGCAGCGGCAAGAGCAAGTGTTGCATAGGTATGCTTGTGTGTATACATGACGTATAATTAATACGCAGTTAAATGGCAGCTTATTAGCTAATGTTGGCAGCTTACATAATATCTGCTGTTATGCATTGCATTTCTTTTATGATATTAAAAAACAAATAAAAGTAGAAAATACAAAAACAAGCACACAATTAATTTTAATATTTTCACACACAAAAAAGCCAAATAAAAAAAAATACACAAAATCTGCTTTCATAACAAAAACTTGCTTTGTTTTTTTAACAAATTATTTTGTGATTTAACTGTTTTTGTGTAGGCAGAAAATATCCAGCATTGTGTGTTAGTTGCAACATGCAGCCACAATGACTTCAACTGTTAATAAAAATAAAAAAAACTAGAAAGGCAGGGAATACAGTTGAGCGCAACCGACTATAGAATACTCTTTACCCAATCCAATATTCAATAAAATTTTTTTTGCTTTAATATTTTGTAATAATTATGAAAAGAAAAAGTTGTTCTTAGTAAAAGTCATTTCTGGGCCGATATTTCCTTTGGCAGCTATAAGTTATAATAAACCTATTGGTTCATCATATTCATGTATATATAAAATTTGGTAATGATATCGTAAGAAGCAATGCCTGTTACATACATTTGCACAATTTTAATATAGACTTTACCATTTTTTGGTACAGGGTATAAAAAAAAAATAAACACAACAAATGCATAAAAATGTATGCCACTGCAAATTGCTGTTTGATATTGATAGAAAAAAGCCGAAACTAGAAAAAAATAACACAAAAAGAAAAAAAGAAAACAAGGAAAAAATGAAAAAAAAAAAAACAGCAATAAAATGCTAGTTAACTTGTTAAATAGCAACAATAACAACAACAACAATAGCAATAACAGTTACAAACGTATTAACAAGCAACAAGCAAAGAGGCCAACTGAGCAGCAGAGCAACGGAGCAGTGCAGAGCAAATGACTCGCGCAGGCCGGCCAAAGCCATAAAAGTAAAAGTGCCTAAGTAAAACTTTTGTGCGACTGCACTTGATAATTTCTTTTGCGCAAGTTTGCTGCTTAAAGTCTTTTGTCAGTGTGTGCGCGGGTGTCAGCGCAAGCAAAAGCGAGAGCGAGCGTACCAGTGGGAGCGGGAGGGCGAGGGGTAGAGTGCGATCGTGTATGCGCTGGCAATTTGCGCCAAGTCTTGTTAAAATTCGATTTCATTAACAGTTCACTGCAATGTACATTGTTGTTGGTATCGTTGTAAGCTTATTGCTAAGTTGAAAATACTTTGAAATTGCCAAAGAAATTAAGTCGCCAAACGAAAGTTGTTAATGAAAAGAAAAAGTTTACAGTGAAAAAACGAAAAATTCAGAAAAAAATAAAATAAACGTTGAATTTCACTTTTGATTTCATTGCGTTTAATTGAACTTTAATTGCGTATAACTGCAAAGTGTAGTTAAGTGCACATTGTTCATCTGTTGCCGCGCAAGGTGCTGCACAAGTGTTTTGGAACTTCCAAGTGCTGCTTTCCGTAGTATAACTTTTTTTTTTTTAATTTATAGTTGTCTATGTGCAGAATTTTATGTGTTTACAATTTACTTCAACTGCGATTCAGCGTTTTGTCTGTTAAGAAAAACGTTAAGCAGTAGATGCCCTTCTATGCATGCACACATAAGCATATATTTTATTTGGTGTGTTTTAAAGAAAGAAATTTTTCAAGTTAGCAAAATAAGTGAGCAACAAACTTTTATTTTGTTCTTTTGGGCATTGCATAAATTGCCTAAAATAAATTCATGCAGTTTGTGTGTAAGTTTAGTATTTTTATTATTTTAAGTTCGCTTTGCTAAATTTTTATTAGCTGCCTTGTGCATATAAATCTTAGTACTTTTTTGCGAGTTATTTGTTTTATAGATTCAAACACGCTGGTATATAAAAAAAACGCTATTTTTACTGCTTTTGTCTTTGTTCTAAAATATTATTGAGTCATTGGCATGGCCATGCAGTTTTTTGTTTCTTTTTTTTTTAACTTGCAAAACATTTTGTATTTTTCGCTTATGCTTAGAGTCGTTTAATTGCAGCAAACAAGAAAACGTGCCATATGCCACATGCCACATTGCGGCTGCATGAGTCAAGAGCAAAAGCTGCGCAGCCTGCTGCTGTTTGATCAACAAAAATAAATCAATGGGACTATGTGCGCACCTTGGCCACCGTGCGCGCTTAGAACAAACGAAAAGTTGTTGAAGTTGTTCATTTAATATTTGGTTTTTTTTTGTCATTTTTTTCTTGGTGCAGCTGTTGCTGTACGTGCATGCAACATGCGGCGGCCAAATGTTACTTGACAATAATATGCAACACGTGTGCTGTGTGGCGCACAATGCCAAACTAGAAAATGCATTTTCTGCTTTGAGTTTTGTTTTTTTTTTTTTTTGCATGCTACATTTAACATGTCAAATATTTATAAATTACAACAATATTTTGTTAGCATGTTTTTTCTACGTTGTGGTGTTTGTTGTTTTTTTATTTTAGATTGTTTTTGATTTTTTGTTTGTGTTACTGACGCCAACGCCAACGCTATTAAATTTGTTCCACTTTATTTTACTGCCAAACAGTGTCAATTTGTTGCTGGCGGCATGTAAATAGTGCGTGCCAAGCGCAAATTATGCACAAGTGTGCTACATAGCTTAATTAACAATTTCTATTTATTTACTTCTTTGGTTTTTTTTTCCATATTTTTTAACCTTTTTCTCTATTTTCTTGTTTTGCTTGCAGCAATAAAGGCGTCGCATATAACACTCATAATAAAAAGGTAAGTCGAGCAAAAAATTTATTAAAATATTTTAAATGAAAAAGAAAAAACGAGCGGAAAAAAAGCATAACAAAAGCCGAATCACTTTGCTGCCGGCGAAAGCCAAAGTCAACAAAATCTGTGCCGAAAATCTTACACAAAATATGTGTAGAACACGCAATTAACGCCTAAACAGCATAAGCAAATATAGCAACAACAACAATAACAAAAACCACAACAGCATCAACAACAACATTAACAAGCAAAACAAGAACAATTTCGAAGAAAAATAACAATAACAAGAAAACACGAGCACGATGTGTAACGTACAACAAGTGCCACTCGTCGTGTTTACCTAAGCTTGGCCCCTACTCACCCCACCCCACGGCCTTGCTCGGTTAATACAATAATAAGCATGTAGGCGTTTACACTAAGATTACAGCAATAGAAAAAACAAAAATAGAAATATAAAAAAAAAAATGAAAATAAAAATTATAACAAAAAGCAGAGTTATGCCTATTCAGGTCAAACTAGTTCATTGTTGTTGTTGCTGATGTCTGAATTAGAACAGAAGTGACATTTCGGGGGCGTCATTGACGCCAAAGAAAGCAAAATATGTGCTACACAAAAGATAAAGGGGAGAAAGAGATAAGCAAAAAAAAAAAAAATCAAAACAATACAAAATAAGAAAACAAAAAACGAGAGTAGAAAGCGAAAAGTTGTGCGCTTTGCATTGAAAGTGGCAAACTCGTTAGCTGTTTATTAAGTGAAACTATGCAACTGTTGATTAATTGTTTATTAGTGGAATTATTTGAAGTAATAGACAAACGCAGTCTGCTCGAATCAAAATAAGCGCAAGTTTGTTGTTTCAGTCTTTCGTTTTTATATTTTGCTATTTATTTTTTTCTTTCGTTTTATGCTAATTGCAATGTTGCGCAGCAATTAAAATGGGCAAACATTTGCGCTTTTAATAAACATTAAATATGTGCATAAAATATTACAAAACAACAACAATAAAAAAAAGTTGAGAAAACTGTTTATAAAGTGCGTGCGTGCATATTTTATAAAATTTTAACAGTGCAGCCTCATAGTGTTGTTTATTTTTCTTTTTGTACAGCAAATTTCATGCATGCTGTAGACATAGAGCGCAACTACAAAACAACAACAACAGCCGCAAGCAGCAGCTGCCTAAGTCGCTAGTTGCTTTTGTTTTATTTATTTTTATTCTTATTGTATTTTTTTATTTTTGATTTTTTTTTGTTTCATTTTATTTTATTCTGTTCTGCTGTTGTCTCAGCAATGTCTGCATTTAACATCTAACTGTTATTTTTTAAGCTCTGGCACTGTGTCTTTCTTTTTTGTTTTTGTTTTGTTTTAAGCTACTTGCTGCTTAGCACTTCTGCCGCAATTCGCTTACACAAAATGCATTTGCATAAATTGATGCACTGAGAAAATTACCAAAGTGCCCTGCAACATGCATGACTACCTGCTTGCCTGCCTGACTGCCTGCATGCCATGCCATGCGACCGACCGCCCTCTGATGCAGCAACCGGAGTAATGGCAACAACAACACACGCTAACGGTACAGCATTTGTATGTGCGTGTGTGTGTGTGTGTGTGTGTGTGTGTGTGTCTGTATGCAGCAGCAATTCATTAAAATGCCTTCAAATCTTTGCTGCAGTCTGAAATTGAAACGTCGCTTTGCCTGGCTGACTGCCTCCCTCTTGTCGGTCTGCACACTGCTGCCTGCCGCTTACCTCGCTTAACCCGCTCTCAGCGCTATGCACTATCAGTCTGTGTTAGTGTTTTGCGTCTGCAATCAAGCAGACGCGCATACGTCTTCGTCGTCAGCTTTACTCTCAGCGTTGTTGTTGTTGTTGCTTCAAGCAAAGACGCATTTTGTTATGTTGCTGCTGCTGTCGCTGTGATTTAAAGCAAAAGCGAGTGAACTCGCACTTGGCTGTAGGGCATGCAAGGGTTCGTTGCTTTTGCTTTACTTTATTTAACTTCGCTTTGCATTGCATTTGGTTTATTTTTTTTTTGTATTTTTGTTTTACTTACTACACTGCAGGCTTTTGGCTTCCGCTTGCTTGCTGGCGTTTGAACACTAAGCGACAACATTGAGTGCAACAACAACAACGACAAAAAAGCAACAAGCACAAATGCGCTTCCCAAGCGCAATTTTCAATTTGCCAATTGTAGCAGTAAATTTTATAGCCAAGCGTTTGTACCGTTAGCATGTTAGCATTGCCATGTGTTATTTGTGTTTGCAAGTGTGCGAGTGTGCGAGTGTGTGTGTATGTGTTAAACGTTTTATAGCTTGTGCAAATGTTGCTTTGATTTTTCTTTTTGTTTTACTTGACTTTTTTTGTTTTTGTTTTTTGTTCACACTCACATACACGCATCTGTACATGAACACATGCATATGCATATGCACTTAGTCACAGCGCCACTCATTCGCTCAGTCACTCAGTCGGTTTGTCGGTTTGTCAGTCTGTTAGTCAGTTAGTCCGTTTATCAGACACAATACTTAAGTCGCTCGTTTAAGCGTTTCAACTCAGTGCAGCGTTTATAGACGGTTGTGCTGCCTGCTTCCCTAAACTTGCGACAATTTGCAGCATTAAACGCTTTGCCAATGATTATGGTCATTAAAGTGATTACTTGACTCTTTTTGTTTTAGCTCTTTGCTTATTTATTTTTGTTTTTTTGTTTGTTCCCTTTTCATTTGCTTACTGCAACTGATGCATGCACTTATGCTTATGTGTGCATGTGTGTGTGTGTGTTTACGCATGCGCAAAGTTCAACAGTGCACTGCAGCAGATTGCATTGTGCAGGCGTTCACATATATGCATGCTATGCTATGTTCTGTCCTAAGCCTTATAATTTATAACAGCGTCAGCTTAAGCTAAAAGCTGCGTTGACATTTTTATTAAGTTGAGTTGCTTTTCTTTCCTTTTTTTGTTGTTGTTGTTGTTGTTAGTTTGTGTTGTTTTGGTATTTAATTGTGTCAACATGCACGTAAGTGCACTTAGTAGGCGGTAATTGGCAGTTGCTTTTATATGCATGAGCATAAATATTTTCGCTGACTTATGCTAATGCAAGTTAAATCCATGTTAAATCTTTCTCAGCGCCATGTTGGTCTCGAGCTGCCACAGAGCGGCTGCGGCTATGTGCTCCACAGATTGTTGTTGTCATACTTAACTTTGCGTATTATGTGTCCGATACTGCTTCATTTTGCCGTCTGATGTTAAGTATGACCCATAGTCAGTGGCTACAAAGCAGGCAGCACAGACCGCCATGCAGTGTGTGTCCATCGCTGCTGTAAGTCATCGTGACCACTGAATGCCGTGACTTGCATGCTTACTTTAATGTCGATTTGACTTTGGTGTTAAGTATGTTGCACTTGACCCCATAGCAATGACACAGAGAACTTGCCGGCAGCGCATTAACAGGCTATCGACTGCGTATCGCTTAGGTTATGGTTTCGTATTCGCAACGTGCTGGCAGCTGTCGCCGTGTTCACCATATAACCCATGGAAAGAAAAATATTTGCCCATTTTGGTTTGGCTACACTAAAAAACATTGCGCAGCAGTGATAAGTTTCTAGCTTCAAAGGAAAACTTTGGCATATATAACTTATCTTCTTCTGAATACATAATCTAATCTGTGAAACCAACCAACCGATTTTAATAAAACTTTGATAATTTGTATGTTTGGTTCCATCTTGAAAGAAGGATAGGTTTTCGACCCGATATATTATCAGGCTCACGCTTCCTCCATATAAGCGAAAATCTAAATTCGTTACATCTTTTGAAGTATTGTATTTGATGTCCATAAATCATTAGATTTTCTTTCTCAATATTTGCTTTAAATTTGCTGGCATCATGATTGATAAATGTCACAGTATACCCAAAGCTGTTCATGCTGCCTAATACGCAGAAGCTAAAAGTTGCCTGCTTAGCAGTGCATGGCTAATTTCATTGTGTGTCTGCAAGTTGGCTCATGCTTAGCTGCTCAGTATTTGATCCTTAAGCTTGTCATTGCAGATCATAAAATGCGTTTTAGTTTTTTTTTTTGTTTTTATAGCTACCGGCTTCACTTTGTGCATTAGGCTTGACAATCAAGTCAATTGACAGCACGGACCACACGGCAGCTAATCAAATCGCAGCCAATGTCTGACTGTTGAAAATTTATTAACAGCAAAAATCTGATACAGAAAAAATTAAATAAATAAAAAAAAAACAAAAAAACAATAAAGGAAACCTTGCAATTATTTGCAGGTCAGAACATGCAATAAGCCGCAATGGCTGTGTGCCACAATTAGCGTAAATTAATAGTTTTAAAAAGGCAATCACAAAATTTATGAAATTCGTGCCTAATAACTGCTGACAGCGTGTTGAAGCCAGTCGCATGCGCACTCAAATGAAATGAAAATTTTTGCGTAACAAAAGTAGTCGGCAATGGGCACGCTTCCAGTGTGCGGTAATTTGAGCATGCGAGTGGTCGAATAAAAAGCAACATACGACTTTGCTCTAACAGCAAATTAATAGCAAAATTAAAAAAAGAAAAAAAATACCACACACACACACACACACAACACGACAGTTGGCTGCAATGCGGGCGCAAGCACACATTGTGCCAAGCCCAAACAAAAGACTGCAGCAGCAAACTTGCTTCAAAAAATGAAGAAAAAGAGAAAAAAAGAAAATCGCAAAAAAAATCCGATACAAAAAATCATTAAAAAAAACTTATAGCAAAATGCTGTATGAAAAATATTATGTTATGACGATTGCATGGCTTGCAGCGCACAATTAACGCCTGCACAGTTGAACAGTTGCCACGTACGTGTGTATTTTGGCTGTCCGCATGCAATTTGTTAGCCAAAGCTGACATGCAAACGCTTTACCTTATGGAATTAGCGCGCAAATTCATTAGTTCACTGACTTGATTTCGCATTACTAACTAAGCGTATGTATGTATGTGTGCATGTGTATGTGTGTGTTAAATTTTTTTTTTTTGTTGCCCCCCACATTTGCAATTTGCAACGAAAAATTTTTGTACAAACATGACCTAATTTGCTTTGTTTTTTTTTTTTTTTTTTTTTTCAACGACCGCACATGCGAGCGCCACCATGCGGCAGGCAGGCAGGCAGCAAAACCAGCAGAGTTAAGCTGCGTTGAGTTGAGCTGAGCTTAGTAGATGATGGAGCGCAAGGCGCTGCGCGTCATGTTGAGTTCAAAGTAAAAATTTTGTTATAATACAAAATCGCTGAAATTATGTAGCTAAAGCTTATACGTACATATATATGCTGTTAGCTTCGTGTGTGCATGTGTGTCTGTATTTCTGTCCGCATGTCTGTCTGTCTGTTGTTTTTCAGAACCTAATCAACACATCATCAATAACAGTGGGAAATCATTTGTTCTTGTCTATGACGCGCAGGCAGACATAGCAGGCAGCAGGCAGCAGGCCGACAGAGAGGTAGGCAGGCAAGCAGGGCGGCAGGTGGGCAAACAGGCAGCCAGGGCGGCATACATGCCTATGCTAGGGCGACTAATTTCGGTATTTTCAACTTTGATTTCTTTACATTTGCACGCGTGCCTTTTTTTGTTGTATTTTCTTTTTTTTTCTTTATATTTTCTTTTTTTTTTTGTTGTTGTTGTTGTTTTTGCGTGATATGCTGCCTTTGTACCTTTGCTGCTTGCTTAGTTTTTTTTGTGTTGGCTGTGCGCGCGACCCACGCGGCTAAGCGACGACTGCTGCGCGCAACAACTTTTACTACATGAGGCTTTGTGCTTGCTCAAAGGTTTGCTGTTTCACCTTTGGGTTTTTTTTTCACCTTTATTTTTCACCATTCTTTTGGTTGTTTTTTTTTTATTTGCTGCTGTTTTTTTTTTCTCATAATTTTTTTTTATTTTTTGTTAGCTATTGTTGCTGCTGGTTGTTGCTTTTTTGGTTTATGTAAGCCTGCTGCTGCCTTTGGCTGCCGCCATTTGCGGCTTTCTATGCAGCAGTGCTAAATTAATGATTGCTCATATGGCAATTTGAACTTGATATGCAATTTGCATGCACAACAATTGCGGGTACAAAGCGCGCTGTGGGTGGGCAACAGCCGCCGTAATGCCTTTCGCTGCTAAACGCGTAATTAACGCGTAAGCCTAATCATTTTAGTTTCATTTGAGTTCTGTTTTTGGTTTTTCTGTTTTTTTTTTTCTTCTCGTGTTTAATTTTATAAACTTTTATTTCATTTTATGGTTTGGCTTGCTTTGCTACTAACTGCAATGCAATGCTATAGCAAATAACAACAATAATAACAACAACAACGAATACCGCTTCAGAACTAAGCCAATACGGCAGTCGATTGTTTTATTTTTCTTTTGGTTTCTTTTTGCCGTTTGATTTACTTTCGAAATGTTATAATCAAGCGTATAATAAACCACAAAAACCGCAGGCAAGCGGGTGGCTTGTCCGGCAGACAGACAGAAAGGCAGGTTGGCATTTAGAGAGGCAGGGAGGCAGGAAGGTTCACACTGTGTGGCAAATTTTGCGCATAACTTGACTGCAAGAATTTTTTGCTATTTTTATATAGTGTATGTAAATATATTTATATATATATATATATATATATGTATAATATAGTTTTTGTTGTTGTTTTGCTTGCTCGCAATTAGACCAAAACTAATCGTGTGCAGAGTGTTTGCAAATGCGGCAATAGCCGCAAACAGCGAATTGCAGTAGCTGGCCTGCCAGGCTGCACCTGAATTTTGACTGCTGAAAACGCAAAACCGCGAAAAATCCGCATGCCAGGGCAGTAGGCAATTAGCCATGTATCAAGTGGCTGCGCACACGTGGTGGCTGCCATAATTAGGCAAACGGCAAACAGTAAACAGCAAACGGGAAACGGAGCCGGCAGCCCACAGCGAATGCACCCATGTGCATAATTGTGGCAGGTTGTTATTGTTGTTGTTGTTTCTGCTGCTGTTCCATGGCAAAAATGTTTTGTTGTTTAATTTACATTTTATTTATTTTTATTTGCTACTTTTGTTTTCTTTTTTTTTTTTTGTGTTTTGGTTTTTCTGGTTTTAGCGTAAGCTGCGTGGCATAAAATATTTATTAGGCAATCAAACAAACTGTAAAGGTAAGTTGCCAATCAAACGCATCAAGGCAAATCAAAATTAACATGGCGCTAAATGCGGGCAAATAATTATTAAAAATATTAAAACTTGCCTACATAAAAAATTGAAACAAATAAAAAATAATAATAATAAAAAAGAAATCAGCACACTAATTTGTAATAGCCTTGTAATTGTTTTTTTTGTTTTTTTTTAAATTTTTAATATTTTTTGACGAATATTTTTTTTTTTTTGGCTAGGCCAGCTTGTCGAGCAAAAATCTAAGCCAAGTAATGTTTTTTTTTGTTTTTTATTTTATTGCTGCACATGTTTTAAAGACACTTGGTTTGGCTTGGCTTGTCTTGGCTTAACTTGGCTGCGCTTGTCTTGACTTGCGCGCACATACGCGGGCAATGCGCATGCATGCAGACTTAGCCTGGCTCAGTCGTACAGTTGTTCAGTCGCTGAGTCGCTCACTCATACGCTCATTGCCTCAATTAATGCGACATTGAACGCAATTTGTCGTTTGTAATTAATCTTCTTTTCATTTTTAACATTTTATGCTTTTGCCTTGCTGCCACATACATTGCCACTGCCACTTGCTCCTCGTTGTTGTTGCTCGCTGTTGTTGTTGTCGTTGTTGGCTAGCCCAGTTGTGGCGCATTGTGGCGCGTTAACAAATTTCAGACATCAACTATTTTGGCATTTTTTAAGTGTTTGGCTTTTATGTACATAGTTGCATTTTTATACAGTGTACATATATTCTGGTTATATATTGTTTTTTATAATTTTTTTTGTTTTTTTTTTTTTTTTGTTTTTTGTTTTTTCTTATCGCACTTGTAATCGGTCGGTCTGCATGTCTCTATGGGACTTACTTAGATTTCTGCTGCCTTGCAAATCTAAAGGCGTCATTTTTTTTCTATTTATTCAACCTTTTTCTCGCTTTAGTTGATTTTTACGACTTGATAAAGTCGAGAAAATTGATTGCGCTGCTTTAGCTTGTTCTGTGTGTTTCTCTATTTTTTTGTAATTTTTTTTTTTTTGTACGTTGCGCTTATTTATTTATTTATTTTTTTTTGTTTGTTTTGGTTTTGTTTTTTCATTAATTTGGCAAAGGAAGTTGCGTTTTATGTGCAGCATGCGTGGATTTGTGAAGGGTAACTGATTAATCACTAGGCCTGAATTTATGCTTTAAGTTAGCTGCACAGCGTGGCTGACTTGACTTGATTTTGTTTGGCTTGTTTGGCTTTGCTTTACTTTGTTCGTGTGCCTGTGCACAGTCAAGTCACTTTGAATTTGGTCTCATTGCGTTAAAGTCTGTTGCATATGTGTATGTTGCCTTCACATGTTCGCCTTAGGCTGTGCATGAGTTTCGTTTAACTACATTTAACTGACAGTCAAAAGGCTGTTTTATGTGTCAGCAGTTGCTTGGTTCTCTTGGCTATCTTGTACTGTCTTCTATGCCTTTGAAATGTACGCATGCGCATTAGAGACGAAACAAATTAATTGTTCATCTGCATAGCAATTGGGCCGTTCTTAGCGCAGTTTAGTGTAGCCATGGGCTTTGATTCTGTTATGTTTACACTTTGGCATATCATCTATGTTAAAAAATCCTAATATTACACAACTAATTATTTAACTAAACCTTTGGGCCCTTTTTTAAAATTTGTGTATGTTTTCGTCTGTTAGACTATGAAGTTATATATTTGTCTGCTATCGAAAGTGTTGACTTTGCTGCTGGCGTGCATTCTCATGTAGTAAACGTTAAGTTTCTTGTTAATTTATAGTTCTAGTCAAGTTTTAAGTAAAGTTTATTGATAGGTTGCATAGACTTAGCATATTAATCATTGCAGTTAAGTGGCAGCTACAGCTAAACTTAACGAGATCGTACACAAGTTCTAAAACACTCTCTCTATTGCTTGCAGACTTGAGCTGTCTACATTTCTCTGCTCAATTTTTCAAAACACAAAATTCAATTAAGTAAATCTTAGTTAAATTGCAGACTGCATATGCATAAGTGTTAGTGTAAGGAAACTGAAAACTATCTCCTACACATAAAAATCTGCTGCTCTATGAAAATTATGCTTTTGCTAGTCGCCGTGTTAATATGTAAGCATGTTGAACTCTGCTGCATAAGATATGAGGTTTGAACCTTAGCGATGGCTTACTAAAAATCTTTGTTGAGTGAAAACTGCTATATGAAGTTTCGGTATTATTTTCATGCACAGTTACACACATATGAATAATTGCGGGAATCATTCTACACTTCATATACCCCTGCTGTAGTGGTGTAAAGAGAACTCATTCAATAATACTCAATAATTCACAGGCTGTTTAATAAATGCAAATTATAGCCTTAAATGGCTTAAGCCAGCACACAATTAACAGCCTTCACCTAAGTACTTAAGTATGTCAAAGCAAAGCCTAACTAAGCCAAGCCAAGCCCAGCCCAGCCCAACCCAGCCAAGTCAGGTCAGGCGAAGCCAAGCTATGCAAAGCACAAGCGTTTTAGTTTATGCATAAACGCGATTAACTAAGGTCCTTGCATCATCAGCCAGACACAATGGCAAGAACAAAAGCGTTTAAAGCCAAACGTAAGCGTTAGCAGTAAAATATAAAAAGAAACTATGATTGCAAATATATCAAGAGAAAACTATCGCACTTGTATGAGTAGAGAAGTGTGAGTGTTTCTATGCTATTCAATTTAGCACAAAATCCGCACGTACGCGCACTACAGCTGAAGTACGCCAACAAAGCCAACTGTAACAGCTACAATAGCTACAACAACAACAATGACAACAACAATATCTAAAGTAGTTGCATGGCGACATTCATTTAGCTTCAAGTGCATTTGACAAAATCTATGTACATACATATAAAGAAACCAAAAAAGATCGAGTGAGTGTGTAGAGGGGAGAGAGCGAGGGGCAGCGAGTGAGAGTGGCAAAGCGTATAAGAGTGCAGTGCAAAAAGAAGCCAAAACGGTCAGCGCGCCTTTGTTATCAATTCAAGTGGAACGTATTAAGTGCATTAATATCCTTTACACAAAGCATAGCAGCAGCGCAATGTAGCAGCTCCTGTGCCTGTGGTCCGTGTGTATGCGCGTGTGTGTGTGCATATATGGCCCAGCGCAGTGCACAGTAACTGCACAAGTTACATATGGTCGCGATTACATTACACTGTGGCTGCTTTAGTGTACAGCACACTCATATACATTCACACACACACACACACGTCGTGTAGTGTTTGCATGTGCATGTGCTTGTGCGTTTGTCGCTTTGTATTTATTTCACTGTGTCAAGTTCTTTTGTGTCGCTTTGCAAGATTTATGACACTTTTGTTTAAAGCCAAAACCAAAGCCAAAGCCATAGTCAAAGCCAAAGCTAAAACTGTAGCTGATGCTGATGCTGATGCTGCTGCTGCTGCTGGTGACGCTGAAGCTGAAGCTTTTAGCATCTCATGTGTGCTGCTGCTGCGTTGGCTGTTGTTGGCAGCTTACGCTTGGTTGCCTCAAACAAATGCGCGCTGCCGGCAGCACGGCAACACAGCAGCACAGCAGTAACTGCTGTCAGTGTTGCCAGACGTTAAGTTGGCAGACGTGCTAGTCAAGCAGTCGGGCACTCTCAGGCGCTCGGTCGGACGGTGGTTCAGTCGCAGTCTCAGTCGTTATGCAAAATCGATTTCGTTGCTTATCAGATTTCTGGCAGCTTGTCATAATTTTCTCAAGTTTTGCATATGTTTCGTATTATTTTTTATATATAAAATGCAACAAATTTTTTTATTTTCATTTTGTTTTTGTTTTGCTATTTTGTTTTGTTTTTATTTCATTTTATTTTTTTGTATGATGGGTTGATTTTGTTTTTCTTATGTTGTTGCTTTGTGTATATTTTGTACGCTACTTGCCGCCACTTATGCTTTGCTATTTGATTGTAGCATGTTGTGCATGGTGTGTGTGTGTGTGTGTGTGTGGTGTGTGTTTGTATTTGTGTTTGTGTGTACACTTGCTGTAGCTTTAAAGTAAGCATCAATTTTTGCCTAGCCATATGCATTGTGTAGCCGTGCAGCATACACATGGGAGCGAGAGGGTTGCCTGTCCATTGGCTGTTTTGGCCTCAGTGCCTGGTGCCTGCTGCCTGGTGCTTGAGCCTGTGCCTGGCTCTTGGCTTTTCGCTTGTATTATTACAGATTGAGATAAGTTGTTGTTTCGCAGCGTGATTTATGCTTGGGTTGCAACAACGAGAGCGCAACATTACAGCTTGACATTCTTATTGAAAAGCCATACACACCGTATGAAATCGAGGTCAACTGATAGCATATGATTTATGTAGTTTAAGTGGCGGCGGGCCAACGCAGAAAGTGATGCGCATAGTTAATAACTGTCAATTGCTGTTTTGTGGTTAACAATACATACATAAGCAGCGCAGCTCAGTCACAGTCAGTCATAGCCAAAACCAAAACCACAGCCAAAGCCACAGCAAGCCTAAAATTAAGCACAAAAAAAAAACGAAAAACAAAAAAAGCGAAGAAATTTTCTTGACAACTAAACGTTACCAGGGGAAATGAATCAACCAAATAACATGAAAAGAAAATCCTATAAATTTTTTAAAAGCAAAAATGTCAGGCAAAACGTGTAGCGCTGTTCTTGTTGTTTATTCGTAAATATGTATATTTATATATATATATGTATATATATATATATACATATAGTATGTATATAAATGTAATTTACAGTTAGTTTTCCTGCATGCAGATTTGAATTCGTCTTACGTATAATGGCACAGTACACGACAGCCAACAACATACACGAATTTGATAACGAGCACGAGCGCCTGCACGGCTGCTGCTGTTGCTGCTGCTTGGCTGTTAGGTTAGTTGCTGAGGTACTTTTGGCACAGCATGCGGCTGCGCTAATGTCAAAGCATGTGACATCACCAACAACAGCAACAGAAATAGCAAAAGCAACAGCAATAACAATAATAGCAATGGCAGCAGCAGAAGCCAAAATCGACAACGACAGCAACCTGTTCGGCCGCCCAACCACCCACCGCTGCGCAGTGCTGCCTGCCTGCCAAGTCAAGCCAAGGCAAGCCAAGCCACATGACTGCAACATGTACTTAACAGTAAATAAATATTTTACTATAAATCATACATTATAGAATGCAACAACAACAAATACAACAATAATAAAAATAGTGTAGAAAAAAAAAACAAGAATAGAAGAGGAAAATATATAAAGAAGAATCAGCTGTAGAGACTTAGAAATAAATGCCAGTAGTAGACAAGTAACACGCTGATCACTTTGTAGCATGTAGACTGTCACTGCAAATGCCAGCAGCGACGTGGCACGGCTACTTGCCAAGATGCGGCAGCTCTGGCAGCTGAGGCAGCTGAGCTCTGTCTAAGCAAAGCTAAGCGTAGCTGAGCCTCAACTAAGCAAAGCAGTGTGTGCCTTTAATGCCGCCTGCAACATTGTTAATGTCAGTTACCCAAACAAACCGACAAACCGACAAACCAACAAACCAACAATCCAGCAAATAAACAAACAGCGTAACACTGCAACGTGGAAAATGTTTATAAATAAATTGCTACCAAAGTTTTTTCTTATTTCATTTTATAGCAGCCTGGACTTAGCCTAGCATAGCTTAGTTGGCTGCTG
Organism: Stegana nigrithorax; assembly: GCA_037044495.1. NCBI lineage: Eukaryota > Metazoa > Arthropoda > Insecta > Diptera > Drosophilidae > Stegana > Stegana nigrithorax. The sequence goes on from JBAMBQ010005023.1 coordinate 16,809, forward strand.
TACACTCAACGTCAAAAAAGAAAAAGAAAAACAAATGCACTGTAAAGGTACTTCCCAATATTTACTAAGTGTTCTAAATGTTTTTGGGTTTTTTTTAGGGGGGTTAGGCTACTGCACAGTGTGTCGTGGACAAACTGGTTGCAGTAAATTATACGTTAACTACTTTCAAGTATTCGCTCTATTTATAATCTGGTAAGGTTTTTGTTTTTAATGCAAGCCCTAATCAATTTCTATGCTGGCGGCCATATAAATAAATAATTTCAATGTATGCATTGTACTTTAAGGAGTTGTGTCTCTCAGGAAATCTGTAAAGGACAGGCCAGAAGACAGGCTCTAAAAGTTATAATATTTATACTTAAAAAAACTTTAATATAATTTTATCTATGTTTAAACGTAAGAATTTGTAAAAATTGTTAACATTTAACGGTTTATGTCGTATATTTTGTTACGAAATGTTCTTGAAATATTCGCATAATAATTGCGAATTATTATTTTTTTTTTTTTTAAGTTTTTGTAGTAAATGTTTATATACATATAATATTATGACAATTATGCTATAGATTTTTTAATCTTATGTTTTTAATAATGTAAATTATCATGTGAACAATAAAAATTGTGTGAAGCTGTGTGGGTTTTTTTTTTGTCGTTGAGTGTCTTGTTTGCTGCTTTAATGCTGCCTAATTTTGTGCAGTGCCACAAGCTGCTTTGGCCAGCGTTGGCTATTATGTCGCGAGTCAGCAAACAAATAAACAAACAAACAACCAAAAATCAAACCAACGAAGCAATGTAGCAGCGAAGTAACGGAGCAGCGGTGCAGAGAAGGAGAGGAGAAGAGGAGAAGAGTAGCAATATGGCAGCAATGAGGCAAGTCGCCAACAATCGATATACGCATGTTTTCAGCTGCAGAGCGTAATCGATGCGCTGCGTTTTTGGTCAATAAGCGCATTTCTGTCATTTTCCTTGCTGTTTAGCTGTTTTCCCCACGGTCGTGCATTGCATTGCCATGCATGCAACGCTTCACTTTGCCTGCCTGTCTGCCTGTCTGCAGCAATGCGGCAACGTGGAAGTTGTGAAAAACTTGAAAATTTATTGCGCATGCGCGTATACAAGTTTGCCTTTTATACAAAAACTATATTTGTTAGCTGTTTGTTGTTGTTGTCGTTTTTCTTTTTGTTGATGTGTTTTTTCTTCTTTTTTTGTTTTGTTTTTAGTTTGGTTTGGTTTGCAATTCATACGAAAGAAATTGATAGTGTCTTTGTATTTGGCTGTTTGAAATGTCATTTCGCTGACTTTGACATTAATTTGTGGCTCCACTTTGGTTTCAGGAAGTTAGTGAAAATATTTCAGTGATGATTTAATGCTTGCATGCAGCGAGCTGAGTCGAGTTTTTACCTTTTTTTTTCTCTATCTCTCTCTATTTTTCTTTTCATTCTTTTATTTTGTATATGTGTTTCTTTTTTGTTGTGTTTTTGTCTGTCTGTCGTTTTTGTTTTGGCTTTGGTCATGTTGTTGGCAATAAAGAACATTTTTAATGGCAAAATTGACAACACATACGTGCATTGAGTCTTAGCCAAAGTCACTTCCTGTTAGACATTTATTAAAGTTAACTTTAAAGCTTATAGTAAAATATATGCACAACGTAAGCTTGCATGGCTTAAAAAAAACTTTTTATTTTATAGTGAAAAAAAACGAGAAAAAAAAAGAGGAGTAGAAAAGGCAAAAATAGCAAATAGAAAAATAAGAGAAAAAATATTGCGACATTTAGCCGATTAAAATGATGTATTAGCAACATGCCTTACTTAATTATTATTACGATAATAAAACGGCAGAGCAATGCCATTTGTCAAATTGCGGAATGTTCGCTGCTCGCTGCATGTTAGCATACTGTTAAGTGTAACTGTACGTGCGGTTGCAATTATAAGACGTTTGCTGTAAGCAGCGCGGCAGTCATAAATTTTAAGCATTTATTTGGTTTAATGTATAAATAAAAAAACCGAATTATAGCATTATGGCAATAATAAAGTAAAAAAAAAAATATAATAAATAAAGTTGATGACTTTTACTATAAATTGTCAACTTATACTTACAACTAAAAGTAATAAATAAGTGTAGCAGGAGCCATGCTATGGACTTTGATTTAAGTGCGCACTGAGCACTTTAGCAAGTAATGAGTTTATGTTAATGCTAAACTAAGTTTAAATTAAGTACGTAAGCTAGATAACAGCGCAGGTTTAGCTTGAATACTTCTTAAATAGTTTTTTGTTTTAATTTTACCAATTTTATTGCAGAAATTTGATTATTTTTGCATATATGTATATACATACGAATATAAATATATGTATATATGCGTTATCCCTGGGTTTTCGTTTATTACATAATTTGATAAATTAAGTGTTCTTATGTTATGCTGCAGCAGTGGCTTGCACTCACAAACAAGCAAGCAAAAGGCTTAAAACTTATGAAATTTATACAAATTAATTAATTGCAAGTTTTTTATGCACTTGTGCAGCCGGCAACGTCTGTTTAATATGTTGTGCAGGAGCCAAGCTAAACTTAGCACTTTTGCTTAAAGTTAAGTAGGTTCTGGCTAAGTATACATTTTACGCTTGACCTTTTACCTTGTAGATTAAGCACACACACACATACATATAACCATGTACACATACACAAATTATGCATTACTGCACAGCTGCTATAACATGTGCGCCTTTATAAGAACTTGCTGATGATTTCGATTAAGTGTGTAATGCTAAAAATTGTTTTGCAGTAAATTTGCCTGCAAGCTGAAGACACTTATGCAATTTAGCATACACACGAGCATTAAGTAGATCTGGAAAATCTGGCATATAACACACTGGGCCTGTGCCTCACTCATTTAGTGCATAAATTCCAACAATTTCAGTGTTCTTTAATAGACAATCGCAAGCACAACGTCAAATACTGAAGAGCACAAGCAAATGGCAAACATGGCCAGTCCTGTCATAATATGGTATACTCCTAGTTTATGCTGCCTGTGTGTTGTAGTTCACAACAACAATAACAAAAACAACAACAACAGAATTGAACCCTAACGGCTGCCGATATGGCAAACGAGCATAAAACGACATCGATACGAGTATGTGTAAAATTTCATTGAACATTTTTTGCACATTGCCCATGCCAAAGGTATTGCGTTGAAGTGTAGTGTAGTGTAGTGTAGACTATGCATGCCAGCAGACAGACATACAGACAGACAGACAGTCAGTCAGTCGGTGAGTGAGTGAGTGAGTGAGGCTGCCATTGCTGCTGCTGCTGCTAATGCGTAAACGATGCGTGTGCGTCGGCACAATAATGATATGGCTTATGTGCGGGGGTGTGCACAGGCACACAAGCATGATACGGCACACTCACATATACACACACACACATTTGCCTTGTTGTAAGTCCCAAGTGACAATGGCGCATTGTGCGTTGTAGCGTTTTTATACGTAGGCCTGCCTATGCTATGCATGACTCTGCTTTGCTTTATTTTGCTTTGCCTTGCTGAGATGGGTACAGCCAATAGTGCACAGTGCACAAGAGCCAGCAGGCAACAGACAACAAGAGCCAGATAGACAAGACAAGTGGGAGATAGGGAAGAGGCAACAGTGAAGAGGCAACAAAGAATTGGCAAATATTGCCAATGAAATTCGGTAGTGTTTTGCTTGATTTGCAACCTTAACGTTTGCCTTACGTTTATTTATGGGTTTTTGGGTGAGACAACGGCGTTTTGTGACAAACCGCTTAACCGGTAAATCACAAATATGCTTAAGAAACGCAAACGACTGTTCCTGCAGTCAATGCTGCTGCTGCTGCTGCTGCTAACAAGTGTGCGCACGTTTGTCAATTTCCTTAGCGTCTAGTGCGAGGAGGTATGTTTGTTAGTGGGGTTTATTAAATTTATGCAAATTTTATTTATAAACGGCTGAATCATGACGAGCACAGGCAGCCAAGCGTTGTGGCAACCCAGCAACGAAGCAGCAGGCAGGCAGGCAGCAGCCAAGCAAACAAAGGCAGTCAACTTTATTCATGTTGTTGTTGTTGTTGTCGCCAACGTCCTTGTTGTTTGCTTTTGTTGTTTTGCTTTTGTTTTGTTTTGTTTTGATTTGGTTTGTTTGCCTGTTGTGCAGCAGTGCCGCTGTCGCTGTCGCTGCCACTGCCACAGCCACAGCCGCCGCCAGGCATAAGGCATGCATGCATATATTGTACATATACGTATACATAACATTACGTATACGTCGCCTGCTGTATACCTATAGGTAAACTTAATAATATCTTCTCTTGGCAGCATACAATTTCTTATGATTTTCACTGCTTGTGCTGCTGCTGCTGCTTCTACTACACTGCCACTATGACTATGACGCTTTTGTATTATCTGAACGTTTAACTTGCTTTTCGTAGAATAAATTTTATGATTTTTGATTTACTTCGACTTGATTGGTTTCGGCAGGCTGACTTGACTGACTGACTGGCAGGCAGGCAGACAGGCTGGCAAGAGGAAAAGCAGGATGGTCGGTATGAGGTCAGACAGGCAGTTAGACAATGCGCTGGCAGAGGCATGCCAGCAAGGCGGCAAATCTTTTGCCTTTGTAAGTTTTTTATATGTACTGTGACTATATGTGTGTCTATGGGTGTGTGTTTGTGTGTGTGTGTGTGTGTGTGAGAGTGTATGGCCGTCTTCGTTGACATGTCGACAACGCTGCGAGGGCGTAAGATTGGTTTGTTCGTATGCATGTCTTTATTAACATGCCGCAAGTACGTGTCTATATGCGCTGCGAGTACGTCTACGAGTAAATATGAGAATTGATTTATATGCTAAAATGTGCTAAAGAAGTAGCTTAGCCATTGCATGACATGCTATAATATGACGCGCTGTGTTGCCTGTTTTTTTTTTTTATTTTTTCCATTTTTTCATTTTTTTAAAAAATTTTTTTTTTCATCATGCTGCTATTTTCTGCCTTTTTCCTTTTCTTGGTTTTTTATTTTTTATTTCTTTTTGTTGATATGCATGACATGGCTTTTGTGCCGCCGCATACACGTATATTTATGTATATTGAAAAACTGTAAATTGAACTTTGCTGACAATGGCATACAAATGCAAACAAAAGGTGACAAAAATAATTGCAGCCACATTTGCGTATAAGCCTTAAATCCCAGGCTGCTTGAAAATTGACCCAAATAGAATTTAAATCGACAGCTTGCCTACATTTTTTTAGGTCGTTCTGCGCATTATACGCATAGCCATATTTAATAATCATTTTTTAGCATTTAGTTTTGCCTAAAATTTTGTTTGTGCTGCTTAGACTGTTAAGTATAGAACCTAATTTGTTTTAAGCATTAATTATAATTTTTTTCGTACGTCTGTTTTTTCGTTAGTTACTTTTTTTATTTAAGATTTATTTTTAGTTTTTATTTTTTCTTTATTGTTATTTGCACGTAGCAAACAGCAAGCAGCCTATTTTTAAAATAGGCATTAGCTAATAAAACTAAATAAGCAGCATTTTAATTTGAAAAGGCGTGCCTAAAACATATTTCTTGCTTTTTTAACTATATTAATTTTTAATTAAAGTTTTTTAACCGCAGGCAAGCAATACGCGTCAACAACAACAAAAATGTGTGTCTTATATCATTTTTGTTTTATTTTTCTAACAAAAAGCAAATTAAAAAGTGTGAAAGAAAAAGGCCGCTTTGTGTACAAAATATGCGTATAAAAAAAGGCCAAAATATTAAAAAGGGGAAAAAAAAGAAACGAACGCACACCACGTGCAAAAATTAATTGTAAACTGGGTCGAAATGAGTTGCTGTGTAAACAATAACAGGCTGCAGATTAATCATTAATATGAGCTGTGAAAAAGTACGAAAACGAAAAAGGCAACAGCCGAAGGAAAATAAAAACAAAATACATGAAAATACAAATTTATATATATATATATATATATATAGATTTATATTTGTGGTAATGTATATAAAGCGTGTGCAAACGAGGCAAGCATAAAAAATTGCAACGTGTTACAATACTCATTAAAAATTTCATGTAAGCGCGCAGCGCAGTACGCCCAAACCAATCAATAAGTTTTTGGTTGCGTACATGCCGCTACTGCCATGGCGTGTGTGTGTGTGTGTGTGTATGTGCGTTGTTTTTTTCTCCTTTTTTCTTTTTTTTTTTTAATAATTAAAATATAACAAGCTAACAAGAAAAGTGTATAGCATTAAAATATCAAGAGTGTGGCAAATTGTGTGTGGTAGCAAATTTACGGTAGCACTTTATACTTAAAAAATTAGTTAAACGCACGTTATGCACAGCTATTGAAAGGGCAACATGCCAGCCAAGTGCAAAAACGAACAAAAAAAATGAAAGAAAAAAAAAAATTTGCAATACACAAATGCTTTGGCTATGGCTTATGCATGCAAAAGAGAAATGAGTTTAGTTTCTCCTTTTGCGAAAAAAATATCTAGCCTATATATTGTATATGCCTTAGACTTATAGACACACATAATAAGCGCATAATGTGGCAGAAAATTGCTTTTTCTTAAACACAGTCGAGTTTATGCAGCTGCTTAGATTTCAGCAGCACTTAAGTGAACACATGCAAATGAATACTTCCAAGACTACAGCATTACATAAAATGCCGGCACATGCATTAAAAATAATAATAAGCGCCGTTTATTTTTTGCTTAAGCTTTTTTTATTTTTTTTTTCCAGCATTGTTTTACACAAACTTTATGTAATTAGCAAACTTTATTTTAGCTTTTGCATATTTGTCGCTCATTCATATACAGAAATATCAGCTGTATTCCATTTCATGCCTGAGGCAAAACAGTTTATCAATGCATAAAATAGTACAACAAATAGTCATAAGCATCTTAAGTTCTTGTGTCTGACTCCCTGCCATAAGGCATATGCAAATTATACGCAGAGCACTTAAGCTGCCACACACATGCTACGCCTTGCAGCCCACACACAAAAAGCAAACAAACAATCACATGCATAATTTGTGTTTTAATTTTTAACAATTGTAGCCGCAGCTGTCACAACTGTCATAAAATTTGACACTTTCACTGTGAGATGTGAAATGCGAAATGTGGAATGTATTGATTGACATTTGCTGCCATTTGCTGCCATTTGTTTATGCTTATGATTTTGCACACTGCCGCATGCTGATACACGCAAAATCATATGATTATACATATAAATAAATAACTAAGTCAACTTTGTGCGCTTGCCTAAAGTTAAATGACCTTTGGGTTCAGGTACAGAGCAGCCAAAACTTGCGCTCCCTTTTTTATTCGCCTCTTTTTATTTTTATTTAATATGTTTTTGTTATTGTTTTTGTTTTTTAATGCTGGTGAGCTGTAAGCTCACATTTCTTTGCCATTTAACACCTTTCTATTCTTGTGTCTGATTTTCTAATCGGTTTGCTGCGAATTTGTGTACGCTACAGATTTTCCATATTAATCTAGCTTAAATTAGTTTAATCTAAAATTGAAAATATTTCTCTAAACACTTTACAGCATATGTTACTCTACAAAAACGACCCAGAACTTATACCCAATAATTAGTTTTAGTTAAAAATGTATAAGATACTTTCAATTCCATCATATATACCATAAAATAATTCGCGCTTTGTAATTATTTGTGCAAATTTGCCTAAATTCATTGAAAACTATTCGCAATTACTTTTATTGTGCAAAATGAAATGTATTTCACAGATAAAGACAAACAATAATCGCAGCAACCCTCGCGTTTTATTTACTTAATGCTTTTCTCATCTACACATCTATCTATTTTTGCCATAATAACATAGAACCAGAATTGTTTTTGTTGTTGCTGTTAAGAAAAGTCAATTAACTGTGGCATAAATTTATTTTAATTAACGTAGTTCGTCATTTGATTGCTATGAATATTTATAAAGTCAAGAACATGCGCCAGAGCCAAGACAAGACCACAAGGCAGGCTTAGGCCTGACTCTAAGTTGGCCTGTTGGCCTGTTGTTCTGTTGGTCTGTTGTTAGTGTAAGTGAGCTACAATAGATGATAGGTTCTGAGATTTAAATTTGTTTTTACACAGAATTAATTTTAAACAGTGACTCTGTGTTCGCTTTGTGGCCTCTTGAGCGATTTAACAAAAGACAGTATACATAATTTATGTGTTGTTAAAAATAAACAAAAGTTGTTAAACGAGAGCAAATGGTATTTAGTAATTATTGCAGAACTTCTGTGATGTATCTAAAAAGAAAATCTTTTTGTTTTCGTGAGTTAAATATTTAATTAAAACGTAATCGGCTTTGATCACATTGTAGCCTAATTTGGCTGTGGGCTCTAATGGATACAGATTCTGTTTATTGGTAGCCAAATGAACTACAATGTCACTTCAACAAAGATAAGCATAATAAAGCATATCAGATCAACATTATAAACTATGGTTGGACAAGCGTTAGGGGCATTGACTAGCAAGATATTGTATTATATGGATTACTTAGAAACAATAGGTAGAAATTTTACAGTATATTTGAATATAGGCTCTAGCATATCAAATGCAGCTACCTAAAAGAAAAAAAAAATAAAATAAAATTGATTGATTCAGTTTGGATATTACTATATGCTGTGACGCAGTCAATTAGAAGCCATATTTGATTTGTTAGTTCAAGTATTTAGGCAAACATTGCTGTAAGCTCATTACATCTTTCTAATTTGCCATTCACAAACGTGGAAAAGACAAGAACCACATGCGTGCAAGCAATTCCTCATAAGTAACAACAACAAAAACCTTCGTAGCAAACTCTGCAGCAACTCGCTAAGCAGACCAATATTCGAGGTCAAAAAAACATCGTTATCGTAAAAATTCTTGCCCATGGATATGCAGCCATGAGGTATACATATACAAAGCGCAATACGTAGTTCATTTGGCCGAATCTAAACCTGTTGTTACTGTTTTTTGTTGTTGTTTTTTTTTATTTATTTTTATTTTTATTTTTTAAGTTCACCTTAAGTCAGTTTAAACGAAATCATGTGGTACAGCGTTAACATGCGCAGCTATTTGCCGTTATAATTCAATTGTTACAAATTAACTGCGCATACGATTTGGCTTTTACTATGCCCACCATGCGCATGCCTTGTCAAAGCGAAATTACTTCGACTTTTTTCATTTTGTTGTTGTTGTTGTTGTTGTTTTTTGCTGTGCGGTTATGTATATCGGTTTTGCTTTTGATTTTTTGCGTTAAAAAGAATATTACAAGAAATTTGTATTGTTTGCATAGTTTTCTTCGGCTGCTTGTTGTTGTTGTTGTGGGTGCGAACACGTTGCTTATTGTTTTTGTCTTTGTGCTTATTGTCGTTGGCCATAGAAACCACTGACACAGTGCCCTTTGCCTTTTATTTAATGTTTTTGTTTTTTTTTTTTTTGGTTGCCTGTTCTTTTTGTAACTTTTCTTATGCTTTGGGAGGAGAATTTTTTTGTATGCCTCGAACACTATGTCAGCTCATTTACATCCGCATTGTTTTGTGTTGTTTTGTGTGCTGTTGTGTTTTGTTGTCTTGTGTTGTGTTGTGTTGTGCTTTGATTGTTCTTACAGTATTTGGCGTGTATTGCGCTGCGCTTGATGCCAAGTGAAAGGTCGCGCGCGGTTTGCTTTCAATTAGTGCTTTCATAATATTTCACAAATTTCATTTTGCTTTTGTATTGCTTACATGTACGAATATTTTACTATTAAACTAATTTGTATTTATTTTTTCATTTTACTTATAATTTTTTTTTTTTTCTTTATTAATTTCTCTGCTTGCAGGTATGTCGCTGTGCTGGCTCCCACGCTTATAATTAATAACTTTTGTGCTACAGGTAAACACATGATTGGCATTGAATTTATATGTGTATATATTTGAAAAAAACAAAAAAAGATAAAGCAAAAAAAGTGTATTTTTTTACAGTTTAGATTTTGTCGTGTTTGTACGTGTATAATGTGTGGCACAGTAGATTCAAAATGTAGACAAAGCGCAAAATTGTAGCACAGTCAGTCACACCCTGCAGCCATATATTGAAAAGTAACAGAAAATTTAGCATAAAATTACAACAGCAATAGCAATGGTAACAACAACAACAATTGGCAGCTATGAAACCAATATGCAAGCCAAAATATTTGATGATTAATGCATAGCGCAAACAATCAAGGACAAAGCGTAGCAAAGATCAAAATTATTAATAAAACAAGTCAAGTCAAATGAAAACACAAAAACAAAAACAAAGTCAGAAAAATAAAAATATGAGTTAAAAAAAAAAAAAAAACAAAAAAAAAAAGTACTACATATGCCAAGCGACATGGAGCAATGACAAATAGGTAAAGTAAGGTAAGGTATGGGTATGGTACGGTTTGCTATGGCATGCTTGGCTTGGCTTGACTTGACTTAGTTTGGTTTAGTTCGGTTTGCCATGCTTTGGCTTGCGCTCAAACAACAAACCTGCCACACTCGCTTAGTGTAGTCAGTATGCGTTGTCAAAGTCATGCAGCATGCAACGCTTAATCGACATTTGTCGCGATCGTGTTGCAAATAAATTCAAATTGTGTCAATTACGCGCGCGCTTATCGCACTGCGATGCTGTTGCGCTGACAAACTGCCGCACTGCTGACAGTGCGACGTGGCCAACAACTGTTGCTGTTGCTGCTTTAGCCAACAACAGACAACAGCCAAACAGCCAACCGGCAACAGGCAACAGTCAACAGTCGGCATGTCTGTGCGTCCATATGCAGTTTGTCTTATGTCTGCAAGTCAATGGCAAAAATAAATAAACCGAAAAAAAAGAAAACAAAACGAAAATCCAGTTTCGCAAAAGCAGAAAAATCAAAATCAATATCTGCACAATTTTAGCTTTTCCTGTATAGTTTAGACTTTTATTTATTTGTTTTGTTTATTTTTGTTTTTTTTTTTTGTCTTTATTTTATTTCATTTATTTTTTTTATTTTTGTAGTTTTCATTTTTATTATATGCATATTTTATTAGCATGCGTTTGTGTCTTAAGTCTTTCGTTGCCGTTATGCTACGTTTTTTGATTTTCTTTTTTCGCTTGCTCGTTTGTTTATATTTAATATGGCTTTGTGCGCATGTGCGGCATATGCCAATTGTAAGCTAGGCTTTATTTGCTTAATGTCTTTTGTGGCTGCTGTTGTTGTTGGTACTGTGGCTGTTACCATTGGCAATAGTTACCATTTGCTAAGCTACAATTTATCTATGCGCGCCGCAGGCTGCATAATGCGCCAGCCGTCAATTTTTGTTCTAATTGTGTATGTGTATGTGTATGTTTATGTGTGTGTGTTGTGTGTGTGTATGTGCATTTGCCATGCTTTGCTACAATTTTTCAATTTTTTATTTTTTGTTTTCGCTATTGGTTCATTGCATTTGCAATATCGACATTTGTTGTTGATTTTGTCGATTAGGTTAATGTCATCCGTTGCCTGCGGATAATAAAAATCTGGTTTCCATATACAAAGTCATGCAAGTAAAAGTGACCCTCAATGCCTGCCAAACTGTGTCAGTTTAGAAATCAAACATGGAAGTGAACTAGTTTCGTTGCCATTGCGCATAGTATGCTGCATACAGCAAATATATATATAAAAAAAAAGTAACATATAAATATAAAATACCTCAAGAAAAAGGAAAAAAAAACAAAATGAGTAGAAAATGCAGCATAAATACTGCCTAGGGTTGGGCTAATAGCAACAAAAACTGTTACAAGCTAAAGGAAATGACTTGCCTGTGTGGCTGGCGGCGGCATTAAAGTCATTTACGATGCACAAGTATTTACATTTTACATGCAGCTTGTCCTTAAAGCACACAACCAACACAGCAAAACAAAAAAAACAAAAAAAACAAGGGGAAACAAAAAAAAAACAACTTGCAAACAAGCAACGTCAGCAAAACTGCAACTTAATATGCAGCTAAGCCAGGTGACACACGATAATTATTTTATTATATTTTATATTTTATGTCGGCAGCGGAAATGACTGCAACCCAACTAAACAGCTTTTTATACAGCGCTATAGATCTGCAGGTAAACAAAGCGACATTATCTGCCTGTTCCCAACTAAATACTTTTTTGTAGAATTGCAATTTTAAGCCTAACCTTGATAAATGTCAAGAGCCTTAAGTTAGAACATTGCGTGCCTATGCTGGTGTCTGCTAAATATTATAATAGCTTTTCATATATTATTGCTATAGTAAGATGCCAATATAACCAGCTATTTGTGTTATAGCTGCGGATAACTGGAAACATACATATAAGATCTTGCAGGATTATTATGCTTCAGCACGATATGACTGCAGCTAGTTTTACAGATTTTGTTATGAGTAGCGGTATTATAACTGTAAGCTTGTGAAATTGTTTGTTACTAACAAATCTCTCTGGTGCCCCCATGTACATAATTTAGAGCAGTATACATGGCACAGGCAGAGCTCAGCGGCACCTACTGCATAAAGCCTACAGCATACAATTGGTTTTTCTAAGCAGAAACTTTCTCTAGGTAGCAGGTCGTCAACGAACCTTGAACCCTGAACCTCTAACAGTCGAGTTCAAACACACACACGCAGTAACAATGGGTTCTTCTGGAAAATGCGTAGTTCTATAAAAAAAAAAAAACCATTAATGTTGCGTGTGCTAAGATTTAAGCGCTGCCCAAGCTGCTATTGTACTGAAGTTATATGCTCATTCAGGGGTTTATTATGGCTGCCAGAGAACTGCTCGCCATATAGTTGCCGAGTCAGCTGCAGACTCAGTGCCATTTGTACAGAAGTTCAACAGTGAGCTGCACCTAGACGACAGAACGGACGGAGCCAGCTGCATTTGCTGCCCCTGCTACGCACGCACCGTGCACTGGCAACGTCTTGTCTTGCCAGCAATATCCTGCAGCTTGCTTGTGTATATTTTTTTTTTAATTGAAATTACATTTAAGTTAAGCTTAAGGCTGCACAGCTTAAACGTAAACATGCACACATAATGATTTAAAATTAATTTTATGCCTGGGAGTGTCTGTCGCATGGCCATATACCATATACTATGCACATGCATGCATATGCATGTAGTGTAAAAAAGCAGCAGCAGAAGAAGAAAAAGAAGTAAATCTCTAGCAGGCAGCTTTGTGTATTTTCGCTCGCCTTGAGTGTTGCTTAAATGTTTTTCTAGCCCTGCTTTGCTTTTCTTTTCGTTGATTTTCTTTGTTTTTTTTTTGTTTTGTTGTTTTTTTTTTTTTTTTTGTTTTGTAGCTTTTGTATGTTTGTCATAATCTATGCGCCATTGCGTCCTTCACTTTGAGTACAAAACGACGTCGACAACAGCCACAAAGCGAAATACATTTAAACATCCTTTAATGGTGGCTGGCTGCTTGCGCCTTATATGCCGCAACGCGCTGCGTCTGGCTACAGTAAATACTCGTGCTGCACACACAATGCCATTGCAAGCGCTTGTGGCAATTTATTTATGTTTTTAAGCCAAGTACTTGCCTTTGCTGTCTTGCTTCCTTTTTTATTTTTATATTTTTCTCTTTCTTTGTTTTTTTTTTTTTTATTTTTTTATTATTTTTCTTTTTTTGGTTTTTTGTTTTTGTTTTTGTTTTTTTTTTTTTTTATGCCAGCGCAACGTGTGCACATTTAGACAAGGCATACATAGGTACAAACTGCACGTCGTCGCTTGCATCGTTGTTGCTGTTGTTCTTGGTGTTCTTGTTGTTGTCGTGCATTTCAAACCTTGACTAAAAGTGTAACTCTTTAGAAAAGCAAGCCACATGCAACATGTTCATGCGGCCAGTGTGCACACGCGGCACTCGGCATTCGGCACTCGGCGCAGGCAAACTCAGCTCATATACGCTATAACTCATTAATATTAAATGCAATACACACTTGCACCAAGCCGCACAGACGCTACAATTTTTTTTCGTTTGCTTTTATTTTATTTTTATTTTTGCTGTCTTCGGTACTGACTGGGACTGTGGCTGTGGCACTGTCTCTGTCGCTACGTGTTATGCTGTTTAACTGATGTGCGCACTTCAAAAATTTATGCGCATTTTGTTTCAATTTCATACACACGTGACTTGTAAATTATCCATTGATGTGTTAAAAAACGAGCAAAACAATACAAAGTGCGCGCATAGAAAACACAATAACAACAGCAACAGAAATAACAACAACATTGGCAGCATCAACCTCAGCGGCAGCAAATGGAGCAGGAGCAGCAGCAGCAGCAGCAGCAGCAGTCGAGAACGCACAACTTTGTAAATGTTAGTGACAAGCACACAGGGCATGTGCATGCATAAGCTAGCTAAAGGGACAGACAGTTAGACAAGACGCATAAAGAGACTGACTGGCAGACAGACAGACAGACATACTGGCAGACAGACTGGCAGGCAGCTAGTCAAGCAGCCAGGATAACGTCATGTTGCGGCTGTGTGTGCATTTAGGGCGCGTCGCTGCACTTGATTTGCGTTGCATATGGGGTGTGACATGTTGGCAGACGTGCTTTAGTTTTCATTTTATTTAACTTGGAAATTCATTTATTTCAGCGCTCAATCTTTGTTTTTTTTTTCGCTTTTAAATTTGTTTTATTCACATTTTGCTACACATACACTATATATCATATATACGTACAATATGTATATATATATCTATATGCCTTATGTCATGCACACGCATTTCTATGCGTTTACGTTTCTCTTCGATTATTTTGTATATAAATAAATATTTTGCTGCCTCTACTCTACTCTACTTTGCTGCTTTTGTGACTGGCTCCTCAGCAGTTATGTTTAAAACTTTTTGGCAGGCGCTTAAACTTATAAGATATTTATAATATTGAAAAATGTAGCACACAAAATAAGTTTATTGCTTGTAAAAAGTTTGTATTGCACGCTTTCAAAATCTGCGATGCCATAAGGCATATATAGTATATACATATATGCAGCAAGGAAGCAACTTATATCTCTTTTATGTTATTTATTTATTTTTATTTTATATTTTTCCTTTTTGTTTTTTTTTTTTTTTTTTCCCTGCATTTTAAAATATTTTGCTGTTGCTGTCGCTGCTGCTGCATGAAATTATGTCTTTGCAAAAGTTAATTTCATTGCAAGTGACGCATATGCTGCATGTGTTGTTGTTGCGCATGACGCAGGCAGGCAACACCAACGCAATGCGCTTATACCTGCACGTTGACAGCATGTACACAAGTAAAAAGGCAGATACTGTCAAAATGCGCCTAGACAAGACAGAGAGAAATAACGCAAAAAAAAAAAAAAAAAAAATATATATCTAACAGATATAAAAATTGTAATAAGCAAAAGCACACAAAAGCCAGACAAACAAGTCAAATGCAATTGCCTGATTGCAATACACTTACGTGCTTAACAACATGCATAAACCATGCCAACGCACACACACACACAGTCACTCACATAAACTCTCTTAGCATTGCGTTAATAATCTTTTTGCATTTTGTTATGCAAAAAGCCGACTGAGTGCATGGCATGGCATGGCTGGCACGCGTAACATAAAGTGTCAGATAAAAATTTGTTAACTTACGAAAAGTGAAGTAAGCAAAGCCAGCAGCAGCAGCAGCAGCAGCAAAAAGGGACACACTGCAAGGCATGGCAAGGCAAGGCAAGGCACGGCTTGGCTGGCAACTTGGTGGCATGTCTCGGCAACAAAAGCAGGAAAAGTGATAAATTGTCGCTTATGGCCGAGGCCTGTGCCTGGGCAGAAATACATTTTGTTGTTGCCATCATTTGTGTGAGTGTGTGTGTGCGTATGTGTGTGTAATGCCTGAAATTATGTCATGTGTGACCCAAATCAGTGGAGTAAGGCGTGCGCGAGTAAAAGTAAAAGTCAGAACAGCAGAGCCAGGCAGGCAAGGCAAGTTAAGAAAAAAAGTGAAATTATAACAGATTTTATTACTTGCAGGCAGGCAGGGAGTTGTTTTTTTTTTTTTTTCTTGCTTGTTGCGCAGTTTTCGGTGTTTTTTTTTTTTCTTTTTTTTTTGATTATTGTTTTCATGCCATGCTTGAGAAAGTTGTTACAGCTTAAGAAATATGCAATAAATACGCATATTAGCCTCAATTTATTTATGTTTTTTTTTTGTTTTTCGGGCACTTATAAATGATGTGACATGCACGTCTCGTTTTCTGTGTCATAGTGTCAGTAATTTGTTGTTATTTTTGTAGATTTTTTTTTTTTTTTGGTAGACATGTTTGTCTGTCTGCTTGCTTGGCAGTCTAAAACGCTTTGCATGTAATTAGCGATAATTACGCATGTCAACAGCTATTGTGGCAAATGTACGTGAAAAAAAAGCTTACAAAGTTTCGTTTGAGTTTTGCTTTTTTTTTTTTTTGTGTTTCTTTTTGACAGATTTCACTGCATGCAGGAAATGTTACTCACAAAATATGAAACAACCAAAAAACATTAAGAGCTACAGGGGACGTGAGCAGTGAGATAAACAAGCAAACAAACAAAAAAGAACTCACGCAGTTGGCGCGGCGCGCATTGTCTGCAATCTAAACTTTGCCTACATTCTGCTTGCCACATCTACACACTGCGAAAGAAAACGCAACAGTTGTCTCTCTGTCTGTCCACCTGTCCGTCTGTCTGCGTGTCTATTTGACTGACTGAGTGCCCAGTCTGACTAGCGGCGACTTGAGTGACCTGTGTCTGTTGTCTGCCTTTATGCCTTTCTGCCGTCTGTTGTCTGCTGTTTCTTGTACTGTGCGCTGGCGTTCTCAGCATTTGTGGTAATTATTTGCATGCAAGCATAGCGCGGCTTCCGTTATGTACAAGCTTCATATGCTATATAAAAGCCTACATATGTGCATATGCATGCATGTACACACACACACATATTTACATACAGATATACATTCATATATATAAATATATGTAATAAAGCGCATATGTATGGCGCTCTTATAGCTGACAAGTTTTATTATTGTTGTTGTTGTTGCTGTTGTTGTTGCTGCTGCTGCCATGCTGTTGTTTAAACTCAAATTACGCATCATGCCACACAATTCGTATACTGGCAACAACAGCAACAACAACCACTACAAGAAAATGTAGTTAATAAAACAAAAGCAAAAAAACGTAGCAGGTCTGCAAGCCAGTAGCAAAAAAAAAAAACAAAAACAAAAATACAAAAAAATTACTGAAGATATTTCCACTGCTGTCTGCGGTTGATTTTTATGGTTTCATTAATGCCAAACACACACACACACAAACACAAATGGCATATAAGAGACATGTGTGTGTTCCTTGTGCTGATCGTGTAGCTTATTGCTGCTTTACTTTTGCTGCTGTTGTTGCTGCTGCTGCTGCTGCTCCCCGGTCGTCTGCTGCAGCCGTCACTTGCGCGCGTTCATGCACGCATGCGTGGACCGCTGCCTCATTGCCTCACTGGCTCACTGCCGCAATGGCTCAATGGCTCGCTGCTGGTTTGTTTATTTGCTTTGCGTCTGAGAAAATTCTACTGACCCAAAGAACTTTAACTTTTTAGCTGCTTTGTGCACATTGTTTCCTCATTTTTTTCATATATTGTTTTAATTTTTATTTCTTTATTTTTTCTTTTTTTTTTTTTTTGTGTTGTGTACATATTTCAAATGTTTGTTTTCTGTGTAACACAAAAAAAAAAAAAAAATTAAAAAAACTTAATGGGGCAGTCTTGTAAATTGTCGCGGTTAACAGTGAAAATGTGTTTTCTCTGCATTTAAAATGCATTCTGCAAACATTTTTATTAAGTTATGCATAAAGAATTGACTTTAATTGTTTTCTTTTCGCATTTAAAAAGTATAAAAACAAGTAAAAACCCGAAAGCAACTACAAAAAAAAAAAAAAAATGAAACAGAAAAATGTATAAGGTAAAACACTTAAGCACAAAGACAGGCATTTCATTTGGCTCGCATATGTGTGAGGCTGTGCATTGTTGTTTTTGTTGTTGTTTCTTGTGTCGTAAAAGATACAATAACTGAGGCGTACTGTACTGTTGGGATTTTAAGCATCATTTCAAGGCTATAAGCTTTGCCGTTGCTTTTAAGCGGCTTGCAGGCAATTTTTAATGACACGCCAGCCATAAAGGTTAATTGCAAAACAGAGGCGTAGGCCGACCGATTTTCTTAGGAGTCAACGTAATAATTATGTCAGCAGCTACTTGTGGCTGGCCACACTATTCTTCTTTGCATTTCAAACACCTATGCATGCCATAGGCAGCTAAGGTTAAGAACAGCTATGGCGTAATATGCATACTGATATTACTGCAATGACACCCCAGTGAAATCCCAAGCTGACACACAGAGGTCAACTAACAGCTGCAATTGCTTAATAGCCATTGGGATGCTAAGTGCAGTACATTACTGTCGCGTAAGTGAGAGTCGCATATAGGCAAGAAATTTCTTATACATATAATGTTAGCAAAGGGCTGCACTATGCTAAGACTAAATGTTAGACTTAGGTGGCCGGCATTCATCATGAAGCTTTGCGGCTTCTGTCGGTTCTGCAAGTTTTATTCTTATATTAGAATCATCTTTATGTGTTTAATAAAATTGACTTTTTTATACTAAGCATTGTATGTGCATATAGGCAATGAAAATTTATGGTTGCCAACTACATAGTTGTATGTTAAAGTTAAACTAATTTCAATACCCAAGACCTAGAATTGGCTAGTAAAATGTCATTCACGCTCTGAACCCCTCTCAAACAGCTGCGAAACTTAAGAACAATAAATATTCTTATTTACATGATTCATGTTAAAGATACTTAAAATAATTTAACAAATCGTATTAAATAATGAGGTAAAACTAAACAGGATAATGCGGCAGTGACTACCGCAAACCCTTGCGGTACACAGAATCCTTGCTAAGAGTTCAACTCAAATTGTGGCAAAACTTAAGTATATTTTGTATGCCAAACATAAAACCTGTGTTCCAGTTACCTTAATTAAAAAATTTTTAAACAAAAATTAAAAAGAACTAAACAGTGCATACGACAAAAATCGTTGCGGTTACACCTCATACACTTTATGTTGGGATATGAAGACTTTTTGCTTCGAGATTATTTTGTTGGCTATAATAATGGCTTCATTGGATGCTGCACGTGCACAACTGGCATAAAAAATCACTTTTTGCTGCAAACGCACTTCTGAGCAGCATGAAAACATAATAACAACAACAACAACAAAAGAAACTTGAACGATATGAACGAAAAACCGCATGATTGAAGCTGAGCTCAAAGATAGCAAAAACTACTTAATAATATTGTAAACGTTTTTATGTGACGCCAGCAGTCAAATAAAGTTTTGAATTAATTTGTTCTCAGACTTTATGATTTGTGTCATGTGCCATAAAATATGTACACACACACACACACACACACACGCATAAATATATATGCATCCATAGATACGCAAGAAAAATTGTTGACTATGGCTGGCTTGGGTACTTTATTTATGTTTGCTGAAAACCAAACAACGGAAATATAATTGAATAATTTTGTTATATAATTTCACAGTCACACAGTCACAGTCACAGTCATAGTCACATCCACAAACATTTCAAATATAAAATTTAATGTCTTTTGGCAAGCAAAAGTTTGCGGTTTGCCACAAATGCAAGCCAAGATTGGTGCGACATATTTTAGCAGTCAATTTCAATAACTTTTGCCAAATACACACTTTTGCATATAGCACAGTCATACATACATACATATATAACACAGACACACACATGCATACAATGTGAACGAGCGAAATAGGCAAAGGCAGACATACGGACAGACATACATTTTCATGCATTAACATATAGACATAGGCAAGCAGCGTGCCTTATAGGCAAAGAAGAAAGCTGCAAAAGTTATCTGCGGGTAGTTGCCATACAAACAAACAAATTGCGGAAATTGCCAATCGAAATGGAAAACATTTTCATTATTTGCTGCCAGACGTGTATGCGAATGCACATAAACATGCTGTTGGCATTTGCCGCAGCAGCAACAGCAGCAGTCGCCGCAGCTACCAAAGTTAAACTAGCAAAAGGCTACACTACACTAAGCTTGAGTGTTTATGTTGTTGGTTGTGTTTATTGTTGTAGTTGTTACCGGTGTTGTTGCCGCTATGGTTATTATTGCTGTGCTGTTGCGCATTTACATGCTCGTTGCTACCTTACGCGCATATTGGCCTGTGAAATTTATTGACCGAAACATAAATTCTGCTATGAAACATATTTTCTTAGTTTTGTGCGTATTGTCAACGCAAAAAAACAAAAAAAAAAAAAGAAAAGCCACCAAAAAAAGCAAACAAATAAAAATATTTTATATATGCATTTGCCTAGGCTGCCAATTGCTGGCAAGTATTTTTTGGTTTCATTTTTTTTTTATTTTTTGTATTTTACGCTTACAGTTACACATGCCTTTGCTATTTGATTTACGCCATGTGAATTGCTGTGCTGCGCTGGCAGAGTAGCATAAAACAAACATAGCCAGCAAACAAAATTGCCAGCCTGCCACAACCTCATGCCTGGGTGCCTGTCTAGGTGCGTGGCTAGCAACATTGTGTCAGCAACATGCTGCCAGGCACTTGCCACTAGACACGCGCAACTTGCATATTTTGTATATCTTGGCATTTGCGTTTTCGGCCAATATATGACTTTGCCTAATATATTGTATGTATATTTGTGCCTACCTGTGCCGATGCCGCTGCCTGTGCCTGTGCCTGTGCCGATGCCTGCGTGCCTGCCTAGCATATAAACACGCACTAAGCGGCTGCGTGTCAACGCCTAACTCAAAGCTAAGCCACAAACTTAACCTTTAGAAATTATGGCACGTATTTTTGCTAGCAGGTCTGTCGGGGCGAAGTATGTGTGTGTGTGTGTGTGGCTGTTTGTATTTGCATACATATATGTGTTGCTGCCGCTGTCAATTGTAATTGTTGTTGTTGTTGCGCATTTTCTAAGGACATACGGCATGCGTGTTATGCCGCCAAGCACATGTACTATGTACATATACAAGCATAACAACTTGCAAAAATTTTTGTTTCTAGCTGTCGACGCCGCCAACAAAGGATTGTTCTATGCACAGGACGACATGCTGTGCGCGTAGTTGTGTTGTTCGCTTGCTTGCTTGCTTTACTTTGCTTTGCTTGCTTGCTTTGCTTGTTTGCTTACTTGTTTTATTATGCAAGCGTTGCTTGTTTGCTTGTCGTCTATTTTTGTTCTACAGCAGCGTTTATTTATTCGATTTCTTGGTTCTTTTTTATTTTTTTTTTTTTTTTGTTTTGAAAATTAGTTGCAGCATATGTTGCCAACACATTGCCTTGCACTGTGCGTTGGCGCCGTGGCTGCAGGATCTAAGTGGAGTTTGCGTGCTTGCTGTTAATTAATAAACAAGCGCCAAGCTTATCAACATTAAATGTTTTTATGATTTAATATTTTAATAATGCCTTTACCTGAGCTTTGCTTATATAAACGCAGCGTTAAAGTAATAACTCATAAAAAAAAGGTGTGCGCCATTTGCATAACCATTTTGTGTTTTTATTTTTTGTTGTATGTTTTCTTCCGCCAGCAAAAATAAGCCGCATAAAAAAATTATAGTGTCAATGTCTCAAAACTGCCGCATACGCGTCATAAATATGTCAATATATAACAGACAGCAACTGCAACAAAAACAACAACTAGCAACATTTGTTAACAAAAAAAAAAAATACATTGAAAAAAAAAAAAATAAGTTTTAAGAAAAAGCAAAAATCAAAGGGTAAAAAATCATACGCTATCAATTTTTATGCGCCTTTGTTTCAGTCCATACGAATTTCGTTGATTTTCGAGGTTTGTCAATTGCCAACAAATTGCTTCGTTTCAGTTTAAACATTTTTTTAAACATTTCATTTTTTTTGCGTTTGTTGTTGTTCTTTATTTCATGTTTTCTTTTTGATGTTTTTTGTTTTTGTTTGTTTTTGTCTGCATTTTTCGTGTTGAGTAATCGTTGAGTGCGCCCAGGTGTGCGCGACATTGTAATGCGCCTCAAAGCAGCAGCCGCCCCATAGTCGCCGCATAGTTTATGTATGCTGCGACAAAAAAAAGGTTTTTTTAAAATTGTTTATTTGTTTTTTATTTTTGGTGTTTTTGTAATTTTATATATGCAAGCATTTATGCATGTGTCTGTATATAAGTGCACTTATGTCTCGCTGGAGTGACACTGCTGAAGGTGGTACAGTTACTGCCATGGTTGCCGCCGCTTATGGCGGCATTTTCATGCACTGTTGCCGTTGGCATAGTAGCCGACTGCTGCATGACTCAGGTTCAAGTTGCCTGCTGCTGCTGTGGCTGCTGCTGACTTTTTCACTAACAACAAATATGAAAAAAATAAAAAAATCGAAAAAAGAAAAACGTAATAGCAGCACTATAAGTGCTTTCTGCTTTTTTTTTTTTATAATACGCCTGCATATACAATAACAATAATTTTTTTAAGGCAATTTTAAATTTTCAACAAAAGCCACGTTGCAGCATAAAAGCCTAATATGCGTATCCTAGCAGCCTAATACTGTGCGCACTTATATATTCGCTAATGCGTGCAAAACTCGCGAAAAATCGAAAAAAAAGTAAGTTGCACTTATTGAGCTACAAACTTAGTACAGCATACATACAAATGTAAATATAATCCCTCTTAATGTTGCCTAGTTGGATTGCAAATGCTTTGAGGCAGCTGAATTATGCGACTGTGTCAGCGTAGCGAATATGTGAGTATTAATTACACTTTGGTTTTTCTACGGTTTTATGTATTTGGTTATTCCAACTTCATACTGACGCTGCGTAATCATTATATATTTTAACAGCTGATATAGCAAGTCTTTCTCATGAAATATTTCGATTGAATGTACGCAGTAATTTTTGGTTGGTATCCTTTCAAATATAGAAATTGAAAGCAGGATTTTCTGCATATTTTACTTTTTTACTATTAAGCTGTTCAAGCCACAAAAAGTTATCCGAAGTGTATGGAGATGAATGTATTGACAGAAAGACAGTGTCGCTGATTTGCAAAATTCAATGCGGTAATTTTGATATTGAAGCAGCACCACTTTCTGGCAGATCAGTTAAAGTTGATAGCAGACACATTAAAGTAGGTTAACAATAAACTAAGTTAACTTTAAATATTTAACTCACTGAGCATATACATTTTGTGCAATATTTGCTTTAATATTGTAGAACCTAGCATTAATGATAACTTTGTCAACTACGTTGCTATTTCGTATTTTTTTCTCATTTATAAACGAAAAGACGTTGTTGTCTGCGAAATGCATGCCAGTTCTCGTTCATAAACAACAAGAGCTGTGCATCCGTTTTCAGCATATAAGCAAAAAAGTTTATCAATTTTGTTTTGCACAGCTTTTATGTTCTTCAGCTTCCGTTTAACTCAAGTGGCACATTACTTAAAGTTGCTACTCATAAATAGTTCTTAATAAATGCCATACACATTTCTCATTAAATGGAATATTATTTTCATGTTGCTTAAAATAATTGCACGCAAGCCACGTAGTTGCAGTTATTGCGTTCTTGACCTTAGTGCGCCTTGCTGCTTTATTTTAAAAAAGAAAAGTAAGCTAAAATAGCAGTAAATAGAATAGCGTAAGCATTTTTCGTTTAGCAATCATATAATACGCAAGCAAGTTCATTAAATGACATGTACACGCACAAGCAAAATGACTACGTGTGCGCACATGCAACGCACTAATGGCCTGCAAAATTCTACAAATGGCGTCAGTTCTATTTGCCTCTGTTACACATATTTACAAACATGAAAACGCAACCCTCGCGCCATTGTACGCTCTCAAACTGAGCCAAAAGTTTGCTGTAACTTAGCCGCTATTCGACTTTGCTATTTTTACTAAGCTTAGAAAAAAAAAGGATTATTTTCTGCCTTGGGGGCGAATACACTGTATTATATATATATACCTGCAAAATCACTGCATTTAATAATAGCTTAAATTGCTGTTGCCTTTTTTAGTTTCACTTGTTTGCTAGAAATAAAATAATTTTTCCAATACAGTAGAACTTTACTAATCCGGATATGGCCTAATCCGGACAGAGTTAAAAAATTTAAAATTTTTCATATTCCCACGGTTTCGCTAATTCAGCTCGCATGTTGTATAATCCAATATTTTGCCTATTGGTGCGTACACTGTATTTCATACTTTTAAAACGGGAAAACCCGAATATGTATGATGTGTGATAAAAAGAAACCTTCCTTCAGTCGGTTTTTTTTTCACCAAAATGCCACTTAAAGGGTCACATAAAAATTTATTTCTTGCGGAAAAAGGCAATATATTAATATAACCGGTTTTAATTAATCCGCATTAGCAAAGTCCTACTGTATTTCGCTTATTAGTTAAGTTGCTAGAATTATGAATTATTGATATATAGGATATATCTGGATAAGTCAAAAACCACATGCGTGCCGCAGTCTTTTCAAAATCTCAATTTGCTGCACCACTTTGTTAAACAGTTGAATGTGTTGCATATATTGTATTTTCAGCGCATAGAGTTTAAAAAAATAATTGAAAAAAAAAAAATCTTGATTGTTTAGCATAATTGTGCCTGAACCTGGCCATAAGGCTTGTCTATGTATGTACATATGCCAAAAACATTCAGCTGCGCGCAGCCCAATAGTCAAGAGCCGTAACCTGCTGCACAGCAACTAAGAAAACTGTGTCAATTGTTTTAATTTGAAGCAACTGCAAATAAATGATTAACATTATTATTATACACGTAAATTATATAATTTTTGGAAAATTAACCGAAAAAAAAAGAAAAAAGAAAATAAAAAAACAGCAACAACGCCGAGCAACAAGCTGAAACCCTAACCTACATAGTCGTCAAGGCGAATGGGTGCCAACGCATTTTGGCGCTAATTGCCTTTTACGATTATTTTTACATTTGCCATGTATTGCGGCACTTAAACACACCACATAACCGTATAAACACACACACACACATATATACATGCCACATAACGTGCAGACACATGAAAACACGCAACATATTAGGTTATTAAATTGAATTAAATTTTTCGTACGTTTTTATTTGCGGCACTTTTCGTGTGCACAATTTGCTGCCCAACGCAGCGCAATATTCGTGGCTGCTCTCTGGGTTAATGTCACATACTACTAAGTAAGAGAAAATGCCTGACGACGACCACAGCAACAACAACAACAGCAACAACAACAGACGACGACAAGCTGAAAAGAACATGTGAAATTGTTGTAAGAAATTCCTTTGCGCTTAGCTTTTGTTATTATGGTCAATTATGGCTAACGGCGCTTCTGCATAGACCGCTTTTGGAACATGTTTGCCATGTGTGTGTGTGTGTGTGTGCTTACGTGTATTGCATGAGTATGTACGTGCGTATGTCGCAAATAGGAAGTACGTGTGCATATGTACTTATTATTTGATATGTGTATGTGTATGTATGAATAAGTTTGTATGTTATTCTATACTCATATGTGTAGCATGAATGATTTTGTTGCTGTTGTTTTTGTTGTTGTTGCCTTATGCTTATGGGTAATTGTGGTAATTGTGGGCGTTGCATATACAATTTCAGGCACTTTGCACACTCATCGAGTAAGCAGCAACGTTATTTTTTTTTCTTTCTTTCATTTAGACTTTTTTTATATATATGTTTTACTTAGATGTGACAAGGTAAAAGCTGTTGCCATGACAT